>JAQGBX010007733.1:0-11142 GCA_034698745.1 Megaphyllum sjaelandicum | reverse complement strand
GGCCAGCAGACCAGTTCAAACCACTTACTTACAGCCACAACTGCTGACCTTAATCTACAGATTTGAGTACCCCTACTATAACAAATGTAGTACATGTACATGAACATATAAATTAAATGAACCTTCTGGGGGGTTCCATTCGATTTGGCTATTGTTTTCACGAGTAAGGGGAATGAAATTCAACAACTAGGTCGATTTTAAGTCCGATGTATACCTCCATGGACAGATTTGATTCTTTCATACAAGATGTGAATTATTCTTTATGCAGTAGTGAACACTGCAGAGCGCCCTGAAGGGGGTTGCTAGGCAGGATTTGGGAGTTTGGTCCCCTTGGCTTCTACTAAGCGATAAATCCAGCACGTATTCCGTTGCTCGTTTGCAGGAACAATCGATTTATATCTCATTCACATAGTGTATGCGGCTACCCTGGTGATTTTGAACAGTTGCATCATAAAAATGCTGGATTTTTGCTAACATATAACGGGCAATGGGCGTTTGCCACTGCAGCTTCTATTGTCAAACGTGTGAATGATGGCGAGAACAATATCTGTGTTGTCCAAATAGCAAATTTATCCTCAACTTTAAGATAACGTTTGGTTGGTTATGGCCATCATGACGAAATTCTGTATTCTGCACGAAGAATCATGCTTTGGGCTTCGAGATAGGAATGTTTAAGAGGGAATTGAATGACGTTCTAGGAATGTGGAACTACACTTGGCTATCCAGACTTCCTTCTTTCTAAAAAAATCGATACATGTAACCTGAGATTTTTTAAATAGTTTCAAGGAATGCTTACAGTATGTGACGGACAATGGGATAAAGTTCTTTTTAATTCAAGTTTAAAGCCCTTATATTTTTTCCAACAACGAAACCTTAAATATACTAATTGAAGTAAAAGACTTTTTTGTCGAGTATTAGGGTGCGACCAGAGTGGACCATACCACTCAGCGACACTGTTTTGCCTGCGACTGGAAACTGGTCCACTCTGTCTGCAACATTAGTCAGGAAACAAACAAGCTTGAATGTTTGGTTGTAAGTTGGAAGTTATTCTTTCTGAATTTGAAGATTTTTAGACACTGTTGCATGGTTTGGCATCTACAGTACTTAATTTTGGTTTCTGCTTTCATGGCAAGTTCAGATAAACTTATCCTCGAGTTTGTGTTTTGGCAAATGCATTTTCTGAGAAAACATGTTTTCATCAAAAGTCGGCTGAGTTTGTGCCCGTCTTTAGGAGTAATTTAAAATGTTTTCGTTATTTTTCGATATTGAATTAAATAACAAAAGTAATTGGTTGTAATTCCTATAGTACATAGCGCATTATTAGTGTTTATTAGTTATTAGTGTAGACCTTCAAACCCTCTTGTACCCACAGCAAACATAAGTTATGACTGAATCTTTGATAATAATTCCTATAATTTAATTTAGTTTGTATACTGTAATAGCTCGAAACTTTTGCTATAAGCTTATTAAAGTTATATGCCTTCATTATACGAGCCTTTGTTTGTCGTGTATATACAGTGCATATATTAAGCTAGGATTATGCGCTTTTGAAATGTGTTCAGTTTATGGTAATCTACCTAAATATTAATCTTTTTAGCAAACTGTTTAATCACCTTTAATATTCGCGTGTGTACCACAGGGACAATTTTGTCGAAATTATTATGGGTGTAATTATTTAATGGCGAGCAGCTGCGGCTGCAAGCCTGCAGAATCGTAGCGACAAAAATTTCGTCACATATTATTTCAAAGAAAATGAACGTCTTGTGAATCCTAATCTCTCGAATCCCAGGAATTAAATCTAACTTATGT
This sequence comes from Megaphyllum sjaelandicum, assembly GCA_034698745.1. Classification (NCBI taxonomy): domain Eukaryota; kingdom Metazoa; phylum Arthropoda; class Diplopoda; order Julida; family Julidae; genus Megaphyllum; species Megaphyllum sjaelandicum. Next base: position 9,333 of record JAQGBX010007733.1, on the reverse strand, counting down.
TTAGCGCATTAAATGATGTTTGCAGACGACACTTTTTTGCGAACTTGTTAGACATAATGGATTTTCTTCTAGTACAATAATTAGTTTCTGCCAAATGACTGCACGTGTATGCTTGTCTACAGATTTCAATAGTTGCAATTAATTCAAGGAACTAAATCAGTTTGTAAACTGGGAGTTATAGTTGGACATTTTGCATCCGTGTTTTCTATGATTCACATTTTAATTAAACTGGTAGACTGCATGCATGGTCGCTAGAGAATTAATTGACGTTGTTTTGTATACTGGTACTGTATTTCCCCGAATTTAGAAGAGTTTCAATTTTGATGAAGACATATTGCAATTGCATATAGTTAAAAAAATTGAATTTTTAAATGTCACATTATTTCTCTATATATAAATACGAGCAAAAATTGGTTAGACCCCTGCAAACTCTACTTACCAATATCCATAACTTTTTAACCCATGCATGTACGATGACCCAAAACATAATGAAGTCATCCGTGGTACTTAAAGAGCAATAAGTTGTCATTGCCAACCCAAAGTCCGGACTTGAATCTAATTGTGCACTTGTGGTCGGTTATTGCAATGTCGGAGAACTCATCACAACCTATTATCAAAACATAAATGGATTGAGAAAGGATGTTGATTGAAGAGTGGGCAAACTTAACCCAGAAAAAACTAGAACATCTTTGAAATCCATGGGACGACAATCCGCTGCATAGTTGAGTCTCAGGTTGGTTCAACAAAAATTATAAACAAGGAAAAAGTGTCCAATGACCTTTGTCCCGATAATTTGTACCATTTTTTGTGAACTCCACTGAAACAGTTTCACTTGAGCAACGTCATTCGATTTGTACATCATACCAATTTATCAAGATGATTCATCAATGGGTTAAAAATTTATGAAGTAATTAGAATTTGCAAGACTCGATTTTTTTCTTCACTGTAGATTATGGTGGAATGATTCAAAATTAACAAGATTTTTGTTTTGATTTTTTGATCGTTTTAGCTTGATCGCTTTATTCGACGATTTAATAACTATGAAAACGATTTTTTCTCCATCAGACTGATGGAAATACGCGTAGCTTTACTTTAATCTGGGTATTTATTTTCGGCTTACAAAATCATTCCCCTAGCTATTCTGATTTTACGTACTGCTGTTGCCTAGCTACTTTTTATTGGCTTAGAATAAATCTCCATTTTTTTATTTGCTATTTGTCCGACTCTTTTCCGTATGCAGGTCTGCGTGTAAATAAAGTGCTCCAATGTACGAGTTCGCTCGAAAAGTTCTTGTGCGTTTTATCTGCTTGAGTTTTTCTTCTTTTTGCTCCAATTTACAGTACTTCACACGCCACAGGCTTCCATGTCTTCTTTGGAGCACTGACTGCATTATATGTTAATGACTCTTTTATTTCTTTTCACGTTCAGATCTTTTAAATTTGCTTATTTTTATTTCGTGGATTTCCTTTTAAGCCTTGAGTTATACTTCAACCTCAAAACAAAATTCTGTAAAAAATCTTTTATCTGTGAATTTCTATACCAGAGTGTTTCTATTTTAAGAGCGTGGGCCTATAGTGTTAAATTTCCATAGAAAAACTTTTTTTTTCCAATATAGTCTTTACGAACAAATTTTACGTTTGCAATAATTTTTTTCTATGGATCGCAGCAATTGAGGGTTTAGAATTTTTAAATTCCCTACGTGTAAATTTTGAATTAAAAAGTTAATAGTTTCATTTTTTTTCCTTCTCATTAGATGGCGCTTTGCATTTGCAGTACATCTGTATTACGAGTCTATCGATTTGTATAAATTACGTTCATTTTTTCCTCTGAAAGTTTACAATTTAAAATAATCACAGCGTCATGTCACTATACGTTATTTAGTTTTTGTTCATTAAAAAAATATGCAGTTTCTTATTCTATTTTGCAATTAAACATCAGAATAATAATACGATACAGAGAGGATTTATAGTTGATGAGTTAAGTGTTTTTCATTTCAAAGTATATTATTATACGCTGCCGTTCTGTTTCATATTCATATAATGCTGATTTTTTACATGCGCAAGACTCGACCAATCATCTTCAACTTACGATTTATTAAATTTCAGTCGAGCTCATATTTTTCTTCCAGAATTTTGAAACTTATTCATCATGCATGTTTAATTTTTAATATCCAACTATACATGTACATTGTTACATATTCTGCCATTCTTGATTACAAAAAGCAGATTGGAAGAAAGAAACATCTTCAGATTTGATGATTTGATGAACTTTTGTGCAAATCTAATGCGAGGATTTGTCCATAATAATTACTCCGTTCTCCATTCCTTGTAGGTTATACCTTACTTAATATGCTAATTTTGATTAACATTCTATATCGTTGATATTCCTGTTGTTATGGCGAACTAATTTCGACTCTCCAATAGTTACGAGCTCGTATACATTTGAATTTATGAAATAAAAACTGACATTCTATAAAGTAGTCTGAATTTTTAGATTAAACCATGGACGTACAAGCATCGAATGCATCGTATATATGCACAAAAGGGCAGAATCATTAAAATCAAACACGAAGCAAGATAGCTAGCTGTTTGCAACAAATTTTCATGTTTTCATTCATAGGGAACGATCTGCAAAAGTGCAGTTTTGATTGGATTTTACTGATAGCTTGATCTCGTAAATTGTGAATGGAAATGTGAACTGTAGGCCCTATTTGAAAACTAAAAATGCTTATCAACATTTTGTTGGATTAGCGGAATAGTAATTAAAATATTCTGTTTGCAACAAATTTTGGTTGGCAAAGCCGCATTATGCGATTATAAATGAAAATCATTTAATTGGTAAAATGAATTGCAGCTTCATGTGCCCCTGATGGTATAGTTGGCGACATCTCTCGCGGAATATTTATGGTTTTGTCGTATTGACGGTGAACATTTAAAGCCCTTCTAATTCACCGTAAAGACAAATTAAAGGTGCAATTTGCATGGCGCTAAAATAAATAAACTTCAAGTTCCTCCGCTTCTGCGCAGGTGGGTTGCTTTAGCACTCCTTGGGTGTCCATAAAAAGCCCTCATTCAGTCGGATCTTTTCTGAGTGATATGAAGTTCACAATTGCCAATACGAATTAGGTTCTTGCACTGCAGTTTCTCTATTATCAAGTGAATTGAATGAAGATGCATGCGTATATATGCGCAGTTTTTACCCACCAACATCTTTATTTCACTGCTTCGTATAATGCGCAATTCTTACCGTATAGGAATCATTAAATAGGGTTGGTCGTTATGCTGCAGTGGAATGACTTCTACACTGCCCATAGATTTTGATTGTTGATGAAAAGATGGAAGCATGCTTCACTCGCTTTATGAATGAAATGCTGATAGGAATTGTTTTATAGCAGATGGGATATGTCGGGTTCTATACTTGCCTCACAAAAGGGAAGGAGTTATGGAAAATTGGACAGAATTTTTATTTCCTGTTTTTATACCTTCCAGGAATTGCGATTGGTCTTTCAGTAAGAATATTAAATTTTGCGATAAAAAGATCGTTATTAATTTTTATTGGCAATTTTTGCATTTTACGGGGTAATAACTAACCGCAATTATTATTCCTATACAAGTGCCATTGGGTGCGAGCACAAAGAATGCTTACTTTCGACGTACTTCTTTCAGCTTTTTTCTTGTTTGTTTTCAGCTTCTTGTTTCCAGCTTTGGGTCGCACAATGAACGCTGATATCAGCGTGATGGTCAGTGTGCTTGCATGGTTGCGCCACTGCATGCGTTGTGAACTTGTGTAAGGTGAAACATTTCGCGTAAAACCTTGCACACGCACAATAAATAGCATCTCATGATGAGTGCAGGACCCTTTTTTACGGTACATATGTGCATGGCTACACTTTTGACCAATAGCGATCTTTGTACATGCCACTCTGTGTCTTGAAAACTTGCTTCCGGATTTCTAAAAAAGAATTTTAAAAACATTCTTGAAAGCTTATCAGCGCTTCTTGCATGCAAGCTCAGCCTGGCTCGGCTAACGTTTCTTTGTGTGCGCCCTCATTTTAAAAGCGCATTCTTATCCCGCTTGGTGGCGCTAGTGTACGCCGAGTGGTAAGCGTCTGCAATAAGCGTTCTTTGTGCTTGCACCCATTTGCTTTGAAAGTTATCGTCTTTGAGCATGTTGTCATAGAACACTGCCCTTTTCCTTGGGGGGTTATTACCCAATTTTTGTGGAACAAAAGCTTATAGTTTCGCGTTGCTACACGGTAGCCTATTGTCCAGGTTTTCAAACGCAATAAAGAGCAAAACTGCTCCTATCAAAGAAATGCTCAGTCTTTGAGGCGGTGCATCCCTGAAAGAAGATTTTGTACGATTTCAAAGAGAATCAATAAATTGTTAGTCGACCTTGTACGATACCGGACTTGTCGAAACAGGATTGTTTCCAGTGCGGATTTAACCCAAGGGTTACAATGTACTCTGCGTGAGCTGTATAAAGTAGCATCAGATTTCCCATAATGTATTTCCAATGGCCTGAAAGAAGAACGCGGACTGAGCGATTGAATAGTAATGCTTGCACTACTGGCATAGTTCCAGAATCCTTATTCGATTATAACAAATTCGAGACGGCAAAATTAAAAACAAAAAATGTAATGCTTATATGCAGAATGCGGGACATGGAAGATAACAAAATTCTGCGTTGTCTTATCACAATTGGGACAAAAGCGCCTTGCAGATCATCTTTCAAAATTATCGGGTGCAAATACTAACGACAGTTATGTCAACAAAAAGTCAGTTGATAAAATATCATTTCAATAGCGTGATATCTTTTAAGAAAATGAAGCTTTAACAAACATTCAAAATTTCAAAGTGTTAGTTATCAAATTACAGAGTTCCCTTAGACCTGGAAAACCTGGAAAAGTTAGGGAACTTGAAAATGTATGGAAAAGTCAGGGAAGAATGGCTTATTTTGAAAACGTCACGGAAATTCAATGGAGTCATGGCGATTCAAATTAGTACTTATACATGGTTAGCACAGGGCCCATTTTCTGAGTACAAATTTGTGTGAGACAGTTGAGTCGGATATGTGAACAAAACAAACATTTTAATGTTCCCAAATAATGACTGCAAGTTGCATGTGCAGCTTGATTCACAAATAAAAAGGACATGGAGCGGTCTTAGCTTGGGAAGAACTGGCAAGCCGCCGGGCTTCAAGTTCTGTTCCTCTACATCCCGGTCATGGTGTGTCCTGGATATGGCGTAATATTTGGGAAGACTTATCTCCTCCAAAAGCAAGAATGATCTGTTTCTCAAATGTGCTCCAATCGCATGGTACAGCCCATTTAATTTTGTGCCAGATGTACAGTACCACTCCATGGCTTTAACAGTTAGTGTTCCAAAGATGTGATTTGGTTGCAATATCTCTTCACGAACAAGGGCGACCTCTGGCATTGTCTCTAACCATGTTGTCTTCTTTTACCTTTGAATTGATGCAGCTTGTTGAGCAGCCAGTTGAGATAGCTGAGCATTGCGCTGTTGTTGCTGTCTGGTGTTCTTGGCTAAAGCATTCATAATTTCTTCCATCTTCCAGGTTGAGGTAAGGCTGTTGGATGTTGTTGAAGTCGATCAGTGGTGCTGCTTCTTCTAGCTCTTCAAAAACCATTGCTGGGGATTCAGTCAAACAGTTGATGCTTTCATCGATGAAGTCCGATGTCAAACCATGCATCTGCTACCAAACATATCTTCCAAACACTGTCTCATGCGCAGTGGAAGTCTCGAGTGGACAAAACAATTTAATGTTCTCAAATAATGACTGCAAGTTACACGTGAAGTTTGATTCACAAATAAAAAATACATGGGGCGGTCTTCGCTTGGGAAGGACTGGCAGGCTGCCGGGCTTCAGGTTCTGTTCCTTTAAGTCCTGGTCGTGGTGTGTGTGTCCTGGACACTGCAACGGTTGAGCAGCACTTCAATGGCACGGTGGGAAGCAAAAGGATTGGTGTTAAAGTGTGGAAAAAAAATGTATTGACGGCTTGGGAACAATGCATTTGGGCAAATGTAACATTTACGAAAACGTTCACCATTGCACAAATTACTGAAATGCATATTTTGCTACCAAACTTTAACATGAATCCTTTTGCCTCCTGAACACACAGTTGTAGCATGTCTGAGATTTAAATGTTTACAGTTCACAAAGCTACGGTGTAACGCATATTCATGTGTAGCGTAAGCTAGCGTGTACAGTCGCTCACGGGAACGAATTTATAGTTCGCTGTCGCTCGTTTAGAAAATTTAAACCAACTTAATTAGACTAATTTGGCATAGCTCTACAACTTTCTAATGGACACTAGAATCCTATGTACAGCGGTTTCGGAGATATTTGCAAAGAAACCGGAAACGGCAAATGGAGGACCTTGAACGTGGCATTCAAGGTCACGGAAAATATGGTTTCCAGATAGCCCATGATCGACTTTAGATGTTACCTGTAGGAATTTTCATCGTATGTTTTACCGTGGTAAAAGATATATTAAAGTTTTTTTTCTTTGGGCAGGGATTAAACAGAGCACCCTGTATAGTATACGGATTATATTTTCGAAAGCGGCGCGTTAGAATTGGTTAAATTTATTGAAGCCTGCATCTCATTAATCATCCCATGCCGAACATCATCATAAGGCATCTGGGGATTTTGTAGACACGCCACGGTTTCTAATACGTAATGTGTTAACCGGCAACCGTTCGGTGTTATGCCATTGGTGGCTATAATAATAAACTAAGTTAGAGGTTCTCGTAGAATAATAATCAGGGATTTGCTTCCAGTTCCTCTTAACTCTTCGTCCCCACGGTTCGTTCTCGTTGTTAATCATCCACGGTGGTATGCCGTGGAAGTCGCTCAAGTATCTTAGTCATGATGCAATGCGCATTTCCGGATCATGCGCCAAGTTTATTAACCACGAGGGAACCAAAGCCCCCGCTTGTTTCCAGAGCGTGCATGGTGCTCCTAAACTCATGGAATGCCAGCTCATTAAAAACAACCCAGACAGTTATTCTTGACAGCGTCAGTATTTCTTCCGGCTTTAGCAAATTACTTATTCGCTATTTAACAAAGTCCTATTAGTGGTTAATAATATCGGATGAATCCACGCGGCGTGGGCTTATGGTTTCTAAAGGCAAATTGTTTTCTTAATGGCTTACGAGCAATACTGCGGTTGGCAGGTTTGCAGTCCACAGTTATATTGAAACACTTGGCAGCAAAATAACTGTCATGCCCGTGCTGTTTGCGCTTTACAGTTGTCAGTGTTGACACTCCTTTCAATAACGGTCCTTTGACGTGGATTTCTGTTGAGGAGAGGATGGTTTGATTTTGTTCTGGCTTGGCATTCAATCTGATTCTTGACCGTCAGCGGTCACATCCGCTTTTGATCCGTCAACTCTTTTCTGATGGAATGTGGTAAAGATCTAAAAAAAACCTCAGCTGTTGTTAGATAACCTATTCGAATTGATGGGGAAATCCAATAAAATTGGATGCAGCTTGAATATTTCGTGTGATTCGAGCAGCTTGAATCTTTAACGGCCGCCAGGTTTTTAGCAAGAATGAAGCTACTTTTCACTCAACAGAGTGGCCACAGGTCAAAGAAGTCAGGGGAAAAAAGTGGCCAGGGAAGTCAGGGTAATGTCAGGGAAATTTACGAGTGGTAGGGGAAGCTTTCCCAAATGAAAGCAAAATGCTCTTCCTGTGCCCAGTCTGCTAGCAGCTCCATCCCAAATCCTCTTCAGCCAGACTTGTAACAAAATCTAGTGTTTTGCCAAGCTTTTCATTGCAATTGTTATATTATTTTTCGTTATGACAAGAAAAGTGATATGCATTAACGAGTAAGTTTTGGTCAGGGAATTTTGGATTTTAATTAGTCAGGGAAAAGTCAGGGAAATTGAAAACGAAAATGTTGTGGCCACCCTGAGTCAAGTATACAGTAGTTTTTGATTTTGTAGTTTATCCATGGCTGACAATAGCATAAAGCACGATCGATCCTAAATGGTCTCCTGTATATTTTATTTTCTACAAAATGCAAAATGGTATCATTTGGGATAAGTATATTACCCGGTAATTTTGCAAAATCACTTAAGTACATGTATAAGTTTTTATTTGTTATTAAAAAAAATCTTCTAAACTGCATTAAGAGGTACCATGCATAGCTCAGAAAAATAATACGAAATTTTGTCACACGGACGGATCCTATTCTGCCATATTTTACAATATGGTAATTGTATTTAGCAAATTTATTTAGAAAAATGTACGAACATTTACGTATATTTTCGATAACAATAAAGGTCCTACCGGTAAGCAAAAGCAAAAAAAAAAAACAAAAAAAAAAAAACCACAAATTCTTAGTGGAAAATATATATTTTAAATTAGTTAATATTATTATTATTATTTTAAATTATTTTATTATAAAGGCAACAAATTTACGTTAACAAGGGACGTTAATTTGTTTCGATGCAATTTCGCAATTTTCTCAGCTACTGACTATATAGTGTGTATACTTTCCATGTTGTTGCAATTTTATCATTAAAAAAAGGTATTTATTCAGCTGACAATTTGCACACCAGACCGTTTAATCCTTTTACTTTAACGTTAATGTCATTTTGCAATTTAAGAAGAGGTCTTTATTTGGATTTCTCGCATAGGTTGGTGTATCTTTGTGCTTTAGTTGGCGGCGTAATGTATACACCGCAAAAAATACGTGTACTTTGTCACACTTCGTAAACCCTGTCGTGCACGTGAGTCTATACGTGTCTGTGTACATATACATTTAACGAAGTTCGGAGACACGTACATTTCCAGACAACATTTTGTGCACTATGTAAGGAATTGACAATCCATGGAAAGCTTAGTCGGAATCCAATTAATCAGGTAGTTAGTTGGAAGGAATAATTACCATGCAGCGATGCGAGGGAAAATGAAATTGCACCTAGATGTTGTGATTAAATTCCTCAATTTCCTTGTTTGGATCGTGAGTTCGTGTGCATGTTTCCTACAAATTAACGGTCCAACGGGACAACTAAAATGGATGGCTTTTACATAACGCTACAGGAGCCAAGAAGTTGAAGTTGTTGCCATTGGCAAGATGGAGAATTGCAATTTTGCTCATTAGTTAGCCGAAAATACAGCGCCCATGGCAATGCGTTTGTTGAATCAGAATCTATCTATATACAGTAGAACCTCCGTAAGTTGACCACCCAAGGGCGGAAATAAAATGGTCAACATAGGGAGGACGTATGCTTTTATTGGAGAATAGCATACAAAATCATACATAGGATAATCAAAAATAGTGAAATCAAAATGCGTTAA
>JAQGBX010007732.1:0-11143 GCA_034698745.1 Megaphyllum sjaelandicum | reverse complement strand
AATCGTCCATGACCGTCTTCCTGTCCTAATCCCTTCCCACCCTCCTCATTAAAATCCCAAATACGGGAAAATTAATTGTAATTTTGGGATCAATCATGACCAGACTAATTAGTTTGATTTAAATTAAATAATGATTCCCTTTGCCACATGGTACTATGCACTGACTGCAGAGTAAAGAATAGAATAGAATAGAATATAGCAATGGGATAAGAATAAGAACTGATTGCGGCCATTATTCACCAATTGCATCAATATGGCACTAGTAAACTGCTGGATTTTGCAGAAGATGACTACTAAAAATAAAAGACTGGATTTACTTCAATTTTATAGAAATGGTACACATAACCTTCTTACAATTTAAAATGAAAGTCAACCAAAACGAATAAGCAGTGCCATTGGAAGACAACTAAAACTCTTTGGCAAAGTTCCTGATGCCATCAGATTTAGTCCATATGGATACATCCCATTAAAAATAGATTCTCAAATTTGCTGTATAATATGTCATGCAAAATGTAAGTGGTTTAGTATGAAATGTTGGTAAAACACTATGCTTAGAGAGGCCATGCTTTGAAAAAATGCATTATAGAGTTAAGCAATTTGTTTTGAATATGGTTTTGTTATTGCAATTGGGCCAGTGTTCCCAATTGTAAACACCACTTTAGCTTGATAAATATGTTACAAGTAAAATAATTTTTGCTTTAAATTACCTATTTTACCCTTTCTTAACAAGTACTTCACAAGAATTTTCAATTCCGCTTAGCAGATTTGGCTTGGCCTTTAAAAAGTTAACTAGTTTTCTTGGTTTGCACAACCCAGCGCTCTAGCCAGGACCGAATCCAGGACTGTTTTACAATCAGCATTAAGGTGTAAACCATCATGCATGAAATACCGCCCAAGGTCCAGCAACAGATCATGGGTAGCATCTGCAAGAGCGATGCACTCCTGACAACAGATAGGAGATATGATGGCCTAATGCAATGAATCTCCTTAATCATATGCTGAATGCGCTCAGCAACACCTTTAAAAGAGTAGTCAGACGTTGTTGGTACCTGCATGAACCACTACTACAGGTTTAGAGCTAGTGTTTGACCGCACAGCCTTTACCTAAGTGTTTAGGTGCTCAACAAAAGTGCCAGGGTAGCCCCACGTTGTTGCCTTTTTAGGCCTGCCGATTCTTATGCAATAAACTATACTGTCCCCAATCAAGTTAAATTGTGGGGTTTCGCAGTCTTTGGCAATACATCAGGCTCTGGTTGAGGCAGTTCCCCAGCCTTTTTCCGGACACTGAAGCAGTTTCAACCATAGTGCCAGGGGAACTATAGCTAACAGACTGCCTCTTCCATGATGCAGCCGAGGTCAAGCGCCCTGTAACCCTTTAAGTAGCAATATCCCTCTCTTAGCTGCATCCACCATGACAACTCCAGGGTAAAGCTCGGAATCTGTCTGGCAGTTAACATCAGTGGTAGGGGTTGTGTAATCCATCAACCCAAATTATTAAGTAGTTACCACCGCGTTAGTGTCGACCCCAAACTCATTGCAAAATTAAATTGTGTAAAGTTTAAAGCTATCCTTTGAAAGAGAGTTCCAACGTCTAATGGCATGCAAGAAATAAGACCAATAAAATGGATTTGAATAAGCTCTGAGTTCCTTAAGTGGATTGGAATGTCAAGTTCTACCACCTCAGTGGTTGCGTTTATAGATTTCCTTCACCATACTTGCATTATCAGACAAATTAAATTTTTCAAACAGGCACAAGTATTGAGCTTCCTGTCCTGATCGCTAAGAATCCCACTGGAGACACTCGATCAATTGGGTAACGCTCTCGTCATGCTGATATTTGCTTGTGACAAATCTAGCAGCATTTGCTGCACGATTTAAAGTTCTTGGGCTTGACCCACCCTGTAGGAACTCCAAATAGGGGAGCAATACTTGAAATGAGGTCAGACCAATGACAAATATCCAATCATTTAACATTTGGGGACAATTCTTGAAAATTCTTTGGACGAATCTAAGGCGTTGATTTGCTGTGCCAGTAATTTTGTTAATATGTGTACTTCAGCACATTTTATCCATGATGGTAATCCCAAGGTAATTTATGCTCAAAACAACATTTAAAGAAACACCTTTAAGATTGTAATAAGGTGTCATTTTAGCTTGTTTATAGGAGATCCTCATGACCATACATTTCTACTTATAGAGCTTAAGCTGCCATGTATCACACTAGTTAGATAAAATGTCAAGGTCCCTTTGCAAGACAGATGGATCCTCAACACTAACCTTATCATATAGTGCATAATCCTCATCAAAAAATTTAGATTTACAAGAAAGAATATTTGGCAGAGCGTTGATAGACAACAGGAACAGTAAAGGACCCAAGACACTGCCCTGTGGTACCCCAGATTGTACATTAACCAAACTAGATTCTTTCCCATCTATAACAACCTTTTGTCTACAATATGACAAAAAGGATTTTATCCACAATTAAGTGCTTTCATTAAGGTTAAAGGTTTTCCTTTTGTGCAGTTATTTTTATAAGGGACAGTGTCAACGGCTTTGGCGAAGTCAATGAATACAATATCAACCTCTTTTCCCACATCCAGTTCAGCCAAAATTTCATGTGCAAATAAAGCCAACTGGGTTTCGCAAGATAAACTCTTTCTAAAACCATGCTGTGTATTAGTGATCAGTGCATAGCTAGTTAAATGGTTTATGATATTTGTATAGATTATGTGCTCCAACATATTACAAATTACAGAAGTCAGAGATATAGGGCAATAATTGGCTTGATCTAGCTTGGAACCTGATTTAAAAATGGGACAGATGCATTCATCCTTCCATTCCTGTAGAACTGTTCTAAAATCTAAAGAATGTTGAAACAGGTCAGTTAAGAATTGTTAAGTCTGTACTATCTCTCTTGTATTTGCCACTGTTCAACGGGATGATCCAGCTAACTACTTGACCTCTTTAAGTTCGCTGTGGTAGCATTAGTGTCCCTTAAAAGAGTTTTAGGTACAAAACGGCGTTTAAATGTTGAGGTCTATGCACAAGGATCCAAATAAATGAAAAGGGACATAAGCAAACATATGTTTACTTCTTCTAATCAAATGAGCATATAAGCATCATACAATTTCAACGGTCAGCTTTTAGCGTATTTCGTGCTATGGGCTACCACAATACGATAACTAGTCGAACAAATCAGTTGATAAAATTTCACGATCCTAATCCTATTCTAACGCAATGGCTCATCTTTAATAAACAATGTGACTACTGTTCTCATGGTTCGTTGCCATATTATGGCAAAAATCAATACAATCACTGTCACTAGCAATAAGAACATATTTAACACAATACCTAACACAATAATCTATAATACATCCTAGCAAAAGGTTCCTTTTTCTAAGAACAGTTCATCTTACCCATTGAGATGTTCCAGGACGATGGTCTTCCAGTTGGTCACAGGTTAGTCCTTCTTCAGTTCACTTTCCGAGGCACTCTAATTTCAATGCACAAATTGTCTGCTTTTTTACTCAGAGGGTCGGTAGCCCACATCCCTTTGAGGTTTTGGGGAGGAGGGTTAAGGCCCTTCCTCCTGGACAGGAAAATTTAAGCTTTTAATTTCCTGGGGTTGAGTAAGTTTGGAGGTTGGCTGCCATCTCTTGTGGATATGCTAGTCCTCTTAGGTCATATAATGTTAGCTTTTCTCATTGACCCTGCAGTACCTCTGTTCTTTGCTTGACCCAATAATGTTGTCCAGATTCTCTCATGCCTCTGGGATCCAAATTTATTCGCCAGTTAATTCGTTGTTTATCTGATCTTTCAATACCTTTAAGTTGGGTTTGATAATGTTTGTTATTGCTTGTTCACTTTCAACATCCTTGTTTCCCCGAATGTTTGTTGAAACAAGTATGTATTATTCACTATTTTGACCGGCATTTTGCTTTTGCAGTTAAACATCCTGTTATTGGTACATGCGCTGGATGTTTATTTCTCATTCTGACTTCCATTCTCACCTGGCATCCAACCGGGCAACATCTGGCTGGCATTCCGAAGGTAAGCACAGTCTCTGTTTAGTATAAGTTAGTAGGCCGCTTTCAGCTCCTTGCAGAATGGAGTTATTTCGTGAAATAATTCTTTTAGAACTTTAGGTGAGAGTTTGTCTCTTCCTTATAATTTATTTTCATTAAGGAATAAAAGAAGATTAAACACTCAACGTCCCCTAACCACTATTTTTGGCATTAGATTGTCTGTTAGCTTAGGAAGTTCAGATGACAAATTTCCATCCTTAATAGTAAACATGCTTTGAAATTGGGAATTAAGCATGCTGGCAGTAGCTGTTTCACTAATACTAGCTTGTTTGTTACTGTTAATCAAGACATTAACAGCATTATTATTATTATTTTCGCAAGGATTTGACATTTTTCCAAAAAAATTTAGGGTTAAACTTAAGTAAAGTTTCTACTGGCGAATTCGACTCACCTAAAAAGTGTACACCCAAGTGCACCAGGTGTAGGCTACAAGGTGAGGCACAAGTCTGTTAAATCGGCACTATTGCAAGCAGCAGGTGCAAGAAGACTTTACAGACTTATGCCTAACCTTGTAGCTACACCCGGTGTACACTTTTTGGGTGAGTCAAATTCGCCATAAGATTGAATTTTTAAACTCAAAGTGCGTTTTAGAAAGCAGTTTTTTAAGCTCTGATCGTAATTTAGTAGATTTTGTTTTTAATACAGTGTTTGCTCTATGCTGCAGCTTGTTCCTAACTATACGTTGCTGTTTCAGGATTCGGCAAATTTCAGTTGTGTACCACAGTTGTTCATTGTTGGAGCTGACTAACTTTTTGGGAGAAAAAGATCCAAACCACTGGCCAATGTGGTTTTAAAGTGCTCCCATTTATTATCAAAACTAGAATTTGTTTTTGCAGATTTAAAATTAGCTAAGTTTTCTACTACATAATGTCTAAGCCCTACCCAGTATGCCTTTTGAAATTGTAGTACTGAACATTTTTGAGGGCAGCTTACTTTTGGCAGAAATAAAAAAGTCGATATAATTAGATGATCATTGTCACCTATGCTAAGTCGGTCTTTATACTTAATACACTATCTGGTCTATAGGTAATAAGCAGTTCTAGTATACTAGTGCCACTTGTTGGAGCTTTTTTAAGCTGCTCTAGAGAGTGCTCAGTAAGAATATCCAATAATTTTAAGAGACAAGAGGATATGGGGTGGAAGGCGAGTGTGCATAATTATCCCAGTTAATCCCTGGTCAATTTAAATCACCCTCTATAATAATTAGACGGCCTTTGTTTTTATCATAATCTGCCTGAAGAGCACGAATAAATTCACCTATGTGCTTAGGAAGGTCGTTGAGCCAGTAAAAGAAAAATAAGTATAATTTCTGCCCGTTTTTGAGGTACATGCTGCAAATTACTAGTTCGCAGTCAGATTTAAGCTCGGTTTCCCTTGTCGAGTTAATATCTTTTGCATGTGCAATAAATACTTCTCCATACCCATCAGTTCTATCTCTGCGGTAAACAGTTAAGTTGTCGGGAAAGAATTCTGCTGTAGAATTTTCAGGAGCGAGCCATGATTCAGAACTAAAGATGATATCTGGTGCCTCAGATTCAACTAGTTTTCTAAATTGTAATGCCTTATTTTTTATACTCTGGTAGTTAAGAGTTATTATTTTTAAGCTTGATGACTTTGCAGTACTTATATCAGTTTTGGGAAAGTCCCCCTTTTTAGAATTTAGTAGTTTCCCTGGTTCACACGACTCACAGCTCTAACCAGTACCAAACCTAGAACGGTTTTACTCTCAGTATACCGTGATAAAATACCAAGATGAAATACCGTCTAGGATTACACAGCAGATTATGAGTAGCATCTGCAAGAGTGATGCGCTCCTTACGACAGATAAGAGAGATCTCTTGTGTAAACTTTCTAAGGGGATAGCTGGGGAGCCCGCCATCAAACTGAGGCAGGATTGATGAAGTCACAATACCTGACCTCGGCCTAACGTTACAAATCTCCTTAACTGTATGCCGAATGCGCCGAATTTACCTTTAGGCCTTAGATGCCTAAATTTAATTGGGATAATGGACTTGAGGCTAATGATTTGG
Organism: Megaphyllum sjaelandicum; assembly: GCA_034698745.1. Lineage (NCBI taxonomy): Eukaryota > Metazoa > Arthropoda > Diplopoda > Julida > Julidae > Megaphyllum > Megaphyllum sjaelandicum. The sequence goes on along the minus strand of JAQGBX010007732.1, from coordinate 5,028 downwards.
GAGGAAGACTGCCTAGCACACTGCACAATCAAATTAAGGATTGATTTAGGTTGCACTGCGTATCTTATTTACAATTATCAGGTTAAAAACAATTGATGCATTTGAAAAAGGTTAAAGTTTAGTAAACTTTAGACCTAGCATAAGTTGTACCAGTGGTATTAGTTGTAGATAGTAATAATTGATAATAAGATAAAAACAATTCCAATTTAAAAGTGTTTATTTATACCTAACACATACAATCAATTGATATTGTTTATTAGTAATCCTTATCACGTCTTCAAGTCTGTTAAAAAACAGTAAAGATTGATAATAAAGTTAAGTTAAACAAAACAAAATACAGAAAATCCCAATTTAAGGAGAGTGATACTAATCGTTTTTTCTTTGTCCACTGTTCCCCACATCCTCACGTAGGACTAACCACATGCTTATTAATGTGAAATTCCAAAAAAATAATTGCCTAAAAATCTAATAGTATATAAGGAACTCCTTCCCTCATAGAAGATTTTGCGTACCTATCCTCAGGTGAGGTCTGTAAGAAAGGACAAGCAAGCATAATTTTTATGTTTTAGGTAGGCCTTCTTTTATTAAGCATATCTGTTGGTGTTAAAGTGGGAATATTAACCGAACACAAGAAATGGGTGCTAAATTGCAACCTAGAATCTCTCTTAGTTGGTGGTGGTCCTTAAAAGGACCGTTTGTGTGACTGTACAACCTGCTCTGTGCTGTCCTGCTCTGGAGAGCAGGTTTCCATGGGCCCCCTGGGTCCCTCTGATGAGCAGGGCACGAAATGGCCTGTTCCGTGCATTCAAACATGTGTAGGGCGAAGTGGCTGACTTGATTCTAAAGCTGGCTGCTCCACGTTGATTAGCTTTGCAGTGGAGCTGTGGTAGCCTGGATGTCAAGTCAGTCAGTCAGTCTATCAGTCAAGAAGTCGGTTTTTGTCATGTAGACTGGCCAAAGCCCCACACTGGACTGAGCACTAAAAAGTGCTCCCACCTCCCAGGTAACCTCTGGTGATGGTGGCGCCCTCCCTTAGGTATGGCTTGTGAAATCCATCCAGCCTCAGGGTCAGGCTGGCAATGGTCCAAGAATGCCTAAAATCCTTTTAGGCATTTGTAACTTGTGATTGTTGGTCACACATGATGCATAAAGGCTGGTATGCATTCCTGGAATGTGACAGGTGCAGATTGGAAACAGTTGGTGACCCTCAAATCCAAATCACCTTCAGTTCCCCCGTTTGGGGAAGCATCCAACTTCATCCAAGGATGGCAGCAGGTATGGAGTCAACAAGCGAGGATGTTGTTGTTTAGTCTACTTCGTAAACAGGTCTGCTAGGTTGGACTTGGTGTTCATGTAATGGACTGTGAACATCCCGTTGCTGAACTGCTCACGTATGAACTGCAACTTGATTGCTAGAGACTTGGTGAGCGAGTTCGTAACATCATTTTTGGTATTAATGATGGCAGCCTAATTGTCCACAAAGAGTTCCGGTACAGTTAACTCCATCCATATGCAGGGATTAGCCTCTTCAAGACTCGGCGTATCCATTTGAGTTCCTTCAAGAGGTCCTGAACTGCCGTAATCTCAGCTTCCATTGCTGAGATAATGACAAGTTTTTGACGTGATGATCGCCAGAGTATGGGTGAGTCACCAATCAGCACGATGTAGCCAGTGATTGACCTTTGCGTAAGGTAATCCGTACCCCAGGAGGCGTCGGAGAATGCATGAAATTGTTGCATATCCGTAGCAGCCAAACACAAGTCCAGTTTGGCTGTGGAACACACATAATTTAAGACGTTTTCGAGTGTCCTCTAGTGGGCTACACCTAGTGATTCGACAAAATGGGCCAGGAAGCTTATGGCGAAACTGATGTCAGGACGCGTATGTTGTGCCAAGTACAGAAGACATTCGATGAGACTCTGGTACTTGCATGTATGATTTTAAGGTTGGTCATGTGCTTAGTGAAACACTACAAAACAAGCTAAATATTACGATGCTAGACATCGAGATTTGAAATTCAACGTAGGTGATAAAGTACTTTATAGAAGTTGTGCCATTAAACCAGCTAGATCAAATTTAAGATCAATTTACTCAGGTCCATACACTGTCCTCAAATGCATCAATCCGGTATCCTACATGATCTGTGCAGGATCTTCGGGAAGGCCTTTCGCATCCCACATTTCAAAATTGAAAGAATTCTTCCAAAACGATCAAGATCAGATATATGAACCACCATTGCTAACTATGGAATTGGACGTACCGGAAGACGATACGGAGGATGATCGTCTTGTCTCACCACTGCGTCTCACAAGAACAGCGGCAGCACCAAATATGCAGTAAAGACTAATCAAATGCTTTGACATCCTATCATCTGAGCCAGTTTATCACGCAGCATTGCCCGTGGAGCCTCAACAGCCCACACACACACCACCGCCTACAATGGTTCAAGAATTCAACATCACTAGGAGCTCTCTTCGACTTAGAAGACCTGCTACAGTCACTGATGTCAGGACGACATCCCAGAGGGGGAGCTCATGTGACCCGCGCTCCTAAGTATTTCAACATCAAGGTCACGGGTCACAAATTAATCAGAATTAATCATCCAAAATTAATCTGCAAATTAGTCAACAATTGGGAATGTGCAGATGAAATATTTTAATTGATCACCACAGGGAACTGCCTGGAGCAACCCCGAGGTGACGTGGCGAAGAGGAACTGCAAAATTGGCAGACGAGCCAAGGATCTTATCCCATGCGGGACAGATCTACCTCCTGCATCGATTGTGTTCAGTAACATATTCGTTGATTCAAATTTAATGCGAGATTCGCTCATTGCCTTTGTGGGAAAAAGTGATCATAAATGAACGTCGGACATGGTGAAAATTTGCTGCAGTGCTTTGCTTATCCAGTTTAACTATCAAATCCAGTCGAGGCGGTGCCGAGACAGGTCCCGAGCTGAACATTTTGCAGAGCAGCGCTAAACGATATTTCGATCGAACTTTACGATGCTGAAAAGGTGCAGTTGTGGAGCGATAATCAGTGAGCAGTCACGTTAAAGCGAACATTCCGATGTATGAAAACTTGGTCGGCCATTCCAGTCGAGGCAGCTGGTGTCGTTTGTATTTGGGCTCTCGAAGCCATTTTTAATTGCAATCGTTTGCGCATTTTATTATTCATTGTTTTTAACGTATACGATGGCAGCGATGCCAATTGCTTGATATTTATCATAACGCAGCTGATCTATTTACTCGTCTCACAAATGAATCGTCGTCATTAGATAAATTATATCGTGTAAAGTGAAAGTTTACCTGCGTGAAAATTAAATGTGGGATCGTTACCATTCGTAATAATGTATTCAGTCTAATTGCTTTTCCGTTACGTGTATTCACGAGGTAACAAGTCACATATAAATTAATTACCCCAAGCCAAAACTAGTCTATCTTCTCCACCTGAAAAGCAGATTCCACCTTCAGCTTGGTTGGACAAGTTTAAGCAATGGATATAACTGGTATGCCCTTTAAATGTACTCTGAAACAATTCCAGAAACAATCAATCAACAAAAGAGCCAGATAGCAAATGCCATTGGGATGAAACCCGGGTCAAATGGTAAAAAAATCTGGAGAATTTGGTAAACATACTGTTAGTTTTTGGTTTTCTAAATCAAATGCATAAACGTTGTTATATCGCTACATCCAGCAAAAGAATTGCACACCCATCCTGAAAATACACTGTACATTAAATTATTAGGACATATTAAGAATAATTCAAAAAAACTATTGATAAATCCAAAGTTTGAGAATATTGTACATGCGTACCTTTTCCTGCATGGCTTAAGCCTTAACATCTGTCGAACCATAGCCATTCCTATTAAAAAGATGCAACATTAATTAGTACAGAGACAAAGTTTATTAGTGGTTTTAATACAAAAGGTTAGTATATCACTTACCCTTTTGGAATAGTCTAAAACCAAGCCAATTTAGTCGTCTGAAGAAATATTTAAAGAAAAATAGTTAATTCAGCCTTTAATTTAACTTACACAATGGTATAAATCAGAATCATAAATTTCTAAACAATGGATGTTCAAAATGTCTTTTCAAGCCCAGCCAAAATAATGCACATGCATTCAGAAATATTAAAAGATTAACTTAAAGGTACCTTGAAACGAATAAATAGGCACTTGAATATTCACTTCTTCATCTAAATGAGCGTCAGACCCTAAATTTAATAAACGTGCAATGCTTAAAAATAAAACAATAATCATGTGCACGTTGCCTTTTCACTTGTGCGCATGCGTAGGCTCACTTTTAACGCAAAAAAGTACGGTAAAAACGTCCCGATACTTCTCAAAAGTACCGGTGCAAGTTACCGTAAAAAATAGCGTGTCACGATACGGGCTCGGTCACGTGAGTGTGACGTCACCTTTTGTGACGGTTTTTGTACCGTGTTTTCCGATCGTGTTGTGGGGACACGATCGGAAGTAGTCCCATAGGAAATACGTTATGATCGTTTTTGGTTAATAAGTACTCTATCTTAATTTGAAAATGGACTAATCATGAAGAGGATGTAATTGTGTGTAATTTAAACAAAGGTAGGTCGATGATTTTCAGTTTTACATGTTTAAACCTCGTTCTAAAGTTTCGTCCACTTTCAATTAGGCTTCACTCGCTTCGCTTAACTAGCGGACATTGCATAGCCTTAGCATGGAGCATGTACGAGTTTTTTTTGAAGCCGATGTGACTCTCAAGATGGAGGAAAATATCGTGAAAAAGTTGCCTTACGATGAGCTAAAACTTGCAAAATGGCATGATGATATTTATAATGGTAAAGAGGTACCGTAGCTTGTACGGTACTTTTTTACCATACTGCTAAAACGCCCTATTGTGTAATTTCTATACGGTAATTCACATTATGTTGTACAGGGTGATTCATAAGTCCATCACCACCCTGTGGCATTTTAAAATTACTGCAGCTACTGCAAGGTGAGGTTGTGAGTGGTTTACCTTGATAAGGGGACATTGTTTTATGTGAG
>JAQGBX010007731.1:0-11143 GCA_034698745.1 Megaphyllum sjaelandicum | reverse complement strand
AGTGCGAATAACAACATGAGTTACAACGTCATCCTGCCATCAAACGTTTGTTTGGGAACTTTCCAGAATACACCAGCAGACTACATCACGAGGCTTCCCAGACCTTTACATTTAGATGGTCAATGGGTAGTAGGACTAACAGAAATTCATATACCATGTACATGGTACAATGTGACTGAAAGTAACAATCGGTTATACGTGGCCGATATAAGGACTGCAGAAATACCAAAATTTTTAAATTCAGTTCTATATCCGTGTGATATCAAACCAGGATATTACGGTACCCCTCAGGAAATCACAAAGGCTGTGTCGAAATGCATCAAGTTAAATACCTTACATGACCTTACTATGGGTTACAATGAAGTTTTGAATAGAACATTCGTAAAATCAACCAGCCAAAATGCACGGATATATTTTCCAGAAAAGAACTCTGAATTAGGAGCTACCTTGGGATTCAATCGTTTCTCAAAACTACTACCTGAGTTCACTGCTGCTACTGATAAAAAGAATAATGCTGAAGCTAATGGTGATGGTGAAATATCAATGGCTTAATATCCTCCAGATATGATTGGTGGTGTCAACAGTACTTATGTGTATACCGAGATTGCAGAACACCAGTTTGTTGGTGATAAAATGGCACCGCTTTTGAGGGCTGTTCCAGCAGAGACTATCACATAAGCATATCTACAAAATATTTGAGAAACCTTATTATATCCCTGTCACTCGCACTCGAGTTGATACCATAGAAATAAAACTACGTACAGATTTTGGAGATCCGTTAATATTTGAGACAGGCAAAGTTCTAGTTAAACTTCATTTTAAGCGAGTCAGTCAGTGAGAGAGGACCATGGCATCTGCGCATGATTATACACAGTATTATTTAAATCAGGCTGGTTATGGTGGTGGATCTGTTTTCCAAGGTCAGCGTTTCCAAAGGGAATACGGCCTTGGTGGATTTTTTGCCAGTTTATTTCGCTCCGCTGTACCAATGTTAAAACAAGGTGCAAAAAACTGTTGGTCGAGCACTTTTAAGAACCGGTCTTAATGTTGCCACAGATGCACTGCTGGTGCAAACATAAAACAGTCAGCACAACAACATTTTAGACAGACTGGACATGATTTAGCAAGCAGAGCAGTTGATCATCTACGTGCTCAAGTTGGGTCCGGACCACTAATTTTTAAACGCAAGAGACGCAAGCGCCGATCGACTTCAGCTCGAGCTCCAGCCAAAAAGCGCAAAACCATAAAGAAGAAAAAGAAATCACCTAGAAAAAAGACAAAAAGGCAAACCAGAAGAAAAACGAGAGATATTTTTGAATAATTATGGCCTCAAAAAATGTTCCCTCGAAGACCATTTGTATAAAACAATACCGGACTGCTCTCTCCACAGAGCTAGATCTTTTTGATGATAAACCAACAATCTTTGGAGGAGGCATGTGGATCAACCATCGGCCTTCCGCATTGAAGGAAATGAAGATAATTTTATTAACATGTCTAATAAAATAGTACATGCGAAAAACCGCATTTATCTGGAAGACGGCATAATTACCCCGTCAATGAAAATCTACTTATCAGGAAGAGGCCTCTTAGTGGATACAGCTACGATAAAATAGTTTGCAAATGACAGTCAGGGCCTGATACCTTTGGTTCCTGCAATGTTTATGAGAGATTTACCCATTTCTGGATTACTTGAACGAGAGATGGTAACAGGCCATGATCTACAAGACAGTTATAGAAATTTCCAAGAACTAAAAGCGGCCTTAACTGAGAGATTTCTTAAGAAGTATCTTGGCAATTTAATTCAACGGAAAGCCGAAAAAAGAACTAAAAGCGGCCTTAACAGAGATTTCTTAAGGAGTATCTTGGCAATTTAATTCAACGGAAAGCCGAAAAAAGGGTTCCACCCCCTGCTGTTGGAGATGTTGTTTAAGTGGGTTTGGACAATAAGAAAAGGTATGAATGGCCATTAGGCAGGATCACTGAGCTGATTGATGGAAAAGATGGAAGTTCCAACCTCAAAGGTGTTCCTGAAGTCGCCAGTACCAGTAAAAGCGGTACACCAGGAAAACCTGTTGGTTGTCACCAGAAGTGGCAGGATGGTGAAGAAGACAAACCGTTATTGCCAGTGGAACTATTAACTCTCAATTTCTTTTCCCTTTTTGTTCTGGGAAAAAGAAGGTGGGAGGATGTTTGATTCTCTTTAGTTTTTTTCGATTTTTTGAATTTGGCGCCTATTTGAGTTTTAAGTTGCAAGGCTTCATTTGATAGGCAATTTCCCGCCTTTTTGAGTTCATTGTTTTATGCTGCAATGGCAGAGCTGCAATTTTCGATCTCAGCCAATTTATATGCCTGATTTTGTGGATTTAAGTAAAGTTTGTGAGTTAAAGTTATCAGTGTTGGATGTTTACTTGGGGTCTTCATCAAGCAGTGGAGGAATTAGGAGCCAGCAAAGGACATTTAGCAGTTTTAGAAGATCTTGGACTTGCTTCAATGGCCACCTGTAGGTATCAATATTAGGAATTTGGAGTATGACAGGTCGCTGCACTGTCTTTTTCCAACAATTTCATTTCTAAAGGAAAATCACAGTATACGAAATAACAGTACATGCAGTCGGCCATTTTTGCAGCGACGAACTGTGACACGGCTCTAGAAAATCCCTATTAGATTATATAGGAAACCCATATTAGATTCGCGTGCACAGGTAGGCCTATTCTAAATGCAGGACACCACTCGACAAAGGAGATATGTATGCAGTAATATTTATGTAGCATTTATTTTTAGATGGCAAAAATTCAAAATCTACAACCAGTGCAAGGATTTAGCTAACAAGCCTACACCTGAGGGGAAATTAATTACTGAAGATACCAATGAAGCAGGGCCATAAACCATATACCAAAACGGATGATAGCAGCAAGATCATAAGGACTACCTAATGGACAATGTTTGGCAGCTAATGACAGCAAAGATTACTGCAAATCCCAACATTTCAACCGTCACATCTAAAGTCTCTTCAAGGTAAAGACAATCAATATTTTCTTCTTTATAAAACTTATCACAATATGTTCAAAATATTGATGTACCATTTTCTTTCATATGGAAAAAATGGAAAATCTACAACCAGCACAAGGATTTAACTGGATTTTTATTTAGCGGTAATTTTCGCTGGATAAGCATTTAGCTATTAATCGTAAATCCATTAATTTACCGATAGATACATTCTACGCCTTTCAAACTGTTGGTTGGTTTGGTTGGTTTGTAGATTTTTAACGTTGGCCTATTTCTGCACATGAGGGCTAAACACCAACGCCAGGGGATGTGACAGCGTCACCTACCTGGGAATTTTGCCTATGAGGGGGGACTTCCACCCCCACAAGAGGGATCTTTAATGTGCAGAGATCAAACGGGATCTACACGGGACCTCGGTTTAAACTCTCATCCGAAAGAGCCACCACTTAAGAGAATTTTGCACATCCTCAAAATTCTCACCGACCTCAACCGGGGAGCGAACCCCGCTAGGTAGGATCGAGAGGCAAGCGCGCAACCCACTCGACCATCGGCGCCGGCAGTTTCAAACTGTTAAGCATGTGACAAGTTGTATGCGTAGATACGATACAATATCGCATTGGATCGTATTGCATCATAGTACTTTAATTCTAGACCTGTGCCACCTTACTACATCACACTAAATCACAGCGCTTCAGTCGTTTTTGGCCCCAAAAAGATCAAAGTGCCGACACGGAGCACACCTACTGGTATTCCGTATACCGTGGGAAAATGTTCTTTTATTCACTGTTCCAAGAGTTTTGGAGCTGTTCAGTAAAAATAAATTTCAGTGAAGAAATTAACAGCTGTGAGTTTTGACCATTTAAATCAGTTATTGACGAAAACACGAGTAGGAAATGGGTAGCTTTCCACCCGTCCGAACAATAACAATGAATTTCAAGAGTACAAGGCCAAGAAGCTATAATAATTTGGCATGGTTTGTAGAGCATTACAATAATAATAATAATAAAACTGAGAAGATTATAAAATGTGTAAGTTTCCTTATGACATTCAAATTTCCTACCTAATCAAAGAAGGTATACCACTACTTCCATCAATACTTCCAACATTAAGTGAAAATAGCCGAACTGGCGGAAAAGCTCGCTGTTATTCTTGGGAACCGTGTCAAGTCCCAGTATAGCGTCAATGCTTTACTAAACTAATTAATGGTAATTAAAGTCATACGGGTAAATACAAAAGAAAAATTAAAGTTTGGTAACAGTATGCAACAACATCATTAACACAAAAGTACACCCACATGCATCAACGATCATGCAGACATTTCAATCCACTTGTTCACTGTTCAAAGTGTCCGCACTCATTCGAGTCACTTATGTTACAATTTCTATTTGAGAATAAGTAATGTGTTTCACAAGTGCAAACTATTTGGGTTGCCAGGATGGAACCCCGATTGGGGTGTCCGCTTCGTAACATCGAACCTTTCCAGCCTGGTGTCAAGTGGGAGTTTGGCAAGCACGTCCAGGCTGGAAACTGCAATCTGACTGTGGTTCACGGCCACGTCGGCCCACAGAGTGTTTATGCGCTTGATGCCCGAAACTGTGGTGTCGCAAGAATCCAAGAGTGCTGTGTCGTAGAAGAAGGATCCCCACTGGGAGGACTTAATGCATCGGCCTGCTGGATGTGCACAGGCCACCTCGGCACAAATTCCCTCGGCCTCCAGCTCCTCAAGGATGGCAACGGCATGGCAGCGCGAGTACCTAGTGGGCACCACTACGTCGTAGAGCAGATGGTCGCCGAAATACAGCACGTGAGGGTCGTTTTTTTGGGTCAATTTCCTTAAAAACGTCAGTAGGGCAGAACAGTTACCTTGAGCGTACGTGCGATCTCGCAATAGGGCCTCGCCTTCGACGGTCTTTTGGGCACCCTTTGTGGTGGATTCTGGATCGTGGTCGACCTCCTCAAACTCACTGTTCCAGGTGAAAAATCCTGGCTTACGGGCGTGGGTCACTCTGATGTCGAAGTAGCTCTCCCAATCGGGGCCAAGGCAGTGTTTGGCCACAAACGCTGCATAATCTACTTTGGAGCTGGTGACCAAGAACACCGGTCGCAATTTCTTCATGTTGCGCAGCCATGCTTTAAGAGATTCCGAGCATGGTTGCACGAACTGGGACACGTCGCCGATAACGGCGGGAAAGAACCCGCCATCTGGCCCCACGACACCTTTTTTCTGAAACGAGTTCCTCAGCGCTTCCAGGACGTTCAAATCGACAGTGCTGTAATCACCGCCTCTCGTCAACAGGCTGCCATCTCGATCCACCAGATCCACTAATCTAGCTGTCACCAGAATGGATGGCATCTCAAAGTAGTCTTTGTAAAACCTCACTCCTTCAGTGGGATCACACAGGGTGTTCGTGAAAGATGCCAGGGGCTCCCACAATCGACTCGGACCATAGACTCTGTAAAATTGGTGAAAGGTCTCAATTTTTGCATGTCAGTGGATGCGATCAACACCAACAAAAAAATAAGTATTTTCAAATAACTGGCTTGCATATTTAATTAGATTGACCTCTCCACTTTGTTGTGTGAGTTGACATGCTTTTCAATCATCTAGCATCACTACATCTAACTCTCGTATCGAGAATAAACGGTATACTGGCGAGCCAAAATATCATGGTCATCGAAGCAAACATGGGCAAAAGACGGCACGGGAGAATTTTCCTCAGAACAGCTTTGGAAAACCGCAAAAACCATAGCAAGAACTGCCAATGCTGAAATATTTCAGCATTTCCGCATATTGGGGACATTTTGACAACTGGATGAAGGGAGGGGGGCGGAGAAAACGAGCAGCTGAAGGAGTTGTATAGCTTTAATCCCCTCCTGCTGGACAACATGGGTTCGATCTTACATGAGAAGAGCCGACAATATATACATGCGCTTGAAACAACTTCAGAAAATCACGAAAACCAAAGTCAAGGCAGCCAATTTAGGTCTCCTAAATCAGCTAGGAGAGTAAACTTAGGAGTGTCATGACGTACTTTAGCTAATTTCTGAAGTTAGGATAATGGTGCGAACGCTACTCTTCTAACTGACTTTTAGGAGACTCTCTTAGCTAAGTGAACATTTACATGTAGGTGTCCGTGCAAACAAGGCTTAAGGCAATGGTCATAAGTCTTTAGATGAACTTAAATAAACAATAAATAATCTTGATACTTCATTTTTAGATTCTGGTCCCATCCCCAAGTTGAAACTACTGTATATGACGTTTCCGTTTCGAAGCAATTCGGATAAGGGATACTGGACCTGACGCATGTTGCATACTGTCATAGGCCTAATTAAGCAAGCAATATATTCCTTCAATCATCGCAAACTGGCTGTATCCCATCATGGATAAAATGTGCTGGGGTACAGATATTGACAAAATTACTGGCACAGCAAATCAACGCCATAGATTCATCCAAAGAATCTTCAGGAATTGTCCTAAAAATGTTAAAGAGATTGGATATTTATCATTGGTCCGACCTCTTCTCGAGTATTGCAGCCCCATTTGGAATCCCTACGGGGTGGGTAGAGCCCAGGAACTCGAAATGGTACAGAGGACAGCTGCTAGATTTGTCCCGGGCAAATATCAGCGTGACGAGATCATTACCCAATTGACCCTTTGCCCAATCAGATCCTCTTGTGGATTTTTAGGGAACTATTGAAAGGCCTTTAGAAATAGAACATCGCTTTTATAGCATTGATAACTTGCACATGCAATAGCCAGCATGCACCGTCTGCTCGTGGAAGTTATCTTTACATCATTAACCCATACAGTACTAATGTGATACAGTAGTTTCATGAGCAGACGGCGCATGCTGGCTATTGCATGTGCAAGTTATCTATGCGCTGAAAGCACCGTTCTATTTCTAAAGGCCTTTCAATAGTTCCTTAAAAATCCACAAGAGGATCTGATTGGGCAAAGGGTCAATTGAATTCTTTTAAAATTCGTTCAAGTTCATTCTAGTTTGCAACTTTGCACATGTTCTCAGTTCCCAGTCTGCTTTGGTAAAATTGCCAGTCCGACATGGAGCTAATTTAAAGGGCGATAGTGCAAAATTATGGTAAGATACCGTCTGTAGTTTTGGCAGACCTTCAACTGCTGTATATTACTAACAATTTTTGTTTCAAGCTACGTTCCCAACATAGTCTACTTAAGACTGATATTATTAACAACTGCCGCTTCACTAATAGCGGGACAGGTGCGAGATCTGGTGACGTGTTACGTTTTTGTATAATCCAGCTGCACAGTATTGGATGTAAATGCAAAAGTTGCATTTTTGTCCTGTGGACATAAGGTTTATCTTGCGCCACGTTAGGTCTTCGCAGAAAAAACAGCTCAGATATTCCCAACGGACAAATACTTTTGCGTGTATTATCTGGGAGTGCCTTTTTTCCCGGAAATCCTCCGGATAACAATTTCTGAGAAGCTAATAACCATAGTGAAAGCTAATGACAGTTGACCTTAAACCAGGTTGCCAGCCCACCAAGATGCCGTTAGAAAACAATATGCCTATTACAGCATGATGACTGATTCAATATCCCCCGGTTGAGAAGTCCGCTGAGTAAGGGATTTCGAAGTTGTGTTCTGGGGAAACGAAACCAGGAGTCCGTTGATATAGCCTACTTTGTTGCTCCGCAGACAAAGAAAAAAGGCCCGTCTTCCTCGTTTTAAATCGTCATACCAGTTTTATTCAGATGCTGCTTATGAATAATAAATCTGAAATCATAATGCTTCTATTTCAGGCCTTCCCATTTACATATTTCTGGCTCTTGTTTGAAATACAATGGAAATCATTTTAAGATTCTAGACGCGAGAAAAGACTTTCGGAATTAGCATAAAATACAAGTTGCTTAATCCGTGAATCGACTGAACGTTGTGAGGATGTCAGCAAGGGGTTTATTTTTTTGGGGGGCGGGATACACCTGAGCTATTATCATAAGGGTTCCCCCCAGTCAAGGAAATTCAGCAATTTTATGAAAGCATGAACACCCATTTGCAAAAAAAATTTTCCGAGGACAATTTTAAATATTCCTGGTACAAATTTGCAAAAGTTTCCGAAGTTTCCAAGGACAAATTTACTAAATGTTCTACTTTTTCCAAGTTAAATTTTGCAAAACTCGACGGTTTCCGAATTCAAAATTGTCATGGAAGTTTTGAACTGTTTTCAACATTGGCGTTAGTGAATTTTGCATAATATTGAAAGCTTTCTTTTGTAGATTGTGCAAAATCGCAGATAACATTCGTCTATGTCAATTTTGTCGTTGGTCGGGAAAATATGGTTTAAAACCTGGCAAAGTCAAGAAGATGAATGTGACATTTCTGGAGTAAAGTTAGGTTAAATGTAGAACGACACATGTGCATAAAATTTTGCACACAGTGCTCTTATGCAAATATATTTGTAGGAAAAATGCAGTGACGTTAACTTGGAGCTGATTTCCTTTACAGAAAAATTAGGTGTACAAATGCTTAATTTGTTTATTCTATCAGCATAGCGCGGGTAAATGCCATGAAAAAAACGCAATGGGGAACCTATATTCGGGCAATGTAAATGGCGCTTACTGCCTTGCACACTGCAACTGTAAAATTCGGGATTTCGACTATCTGTTGAACTTAACTTTTCAACCTCCCGGATAATCGAGCTTATCCATCTATGGTAATCTTCCTTACATTTTGATGCAGATAATGCAAACCTGTTGTAACTAAAAGTAATTTCCTGCATGATTACCGGTATGCCTTGTATCATTTGATCCGGATTGCATACCAAATGTGTGTGAAACTTTCATGCCTTTTTGTTAATAACAATTTGAATTATGTTCGATTTTTATGCATAGGCCCTATAGAAATTTGTTGGATATCGTTTACGATTGAATGCATCATGTTGTTTTAATAATAATAATAATAAACCTCCCCGGTATTTAAGTGGTACACCATTTTAAAGAGATAAATTACATGTACCGTGAAGATGGAGTGTTTAGTAAGGGCCCATCATGACCAGTTTTCTTAGTCTGACTAAATTTGCATAATGCTCCTCTCCCCTTCTCCCCCCACCCCTCCGGCCAATGGTTAGAATATAGCCTACTGACTGTAGGGTAAAGATTGGAATTACTACAGTATATATTTATGCAGTTTTGTGTTAAATTCACATTCTTTGGGAGGCATGACTTCAGAAGGAAGTTACAGTAGTTTATTCCCCGTCTGCCCGCTTTTGCCAGAATGTACAGTTCTTGGAAGTTGACCGTGCTAGTTTGTGTGAATGACCTCTACGACTGTTATCATGGGCAACTGTCGATATTTATTAATATGGAAACTCGAATTTTAAACCATTTAAATTAAAGCCGCATCTTAAATCAATTTCTCTTCAGTTCGAAACTCTGTTCTTAGATAGCCAAACAATTCCATGTACCTCGCTCGTCAACGCATCCGGTGGGATGCCACCTTTAGGAAGGCAAGCGCGCAAACTTCTTGACCATTGGAACCGGTATTGAATGCTGTGCACCACCTTAAACCTGACACCGTGCTGGGTAATGCTGAAGATCTTACCCTTACTTAGTTGTCAACGTGGCATGTGTGGTACATATATTAATGTTTGAACCACGTTTAAGAATTGCACCACATACATGTATGTATATATGTGATTGACAGTTCTTTGACAACCAATCAACGGAACTTTTTTTAAACGGTGCACAAACTGCAGGGTACCCCCCAGACTTAAAAAAACCTGGAACATGGTTCCAGTGACAACCCTCTAAATGGTTAGCTCAGAGCCCATTTTCCAAGGACGAAATTGCAAAAAATTTCCACGTTTTACGAATACAAAATTGTCCTTAGTGAACTTAGCATAATATTTTCCTTTTTCGATTTTTCAAAATATGCCAGTTTTTAACATTGTCATTAGCCAGGGAAATTTGTTAAAACCTGGAAAATTCAGGGAAGTTTAAAATGAAATTTCTGGGGAAACCTTGAACTAATGCAAGAATCTGTATGTTGGGCTAAAAAATTGGGATCATTGATATGTTTGACATTTTTTTTGTACAAGACAATGCTAATTTTTGGTTCCTATTAAGGTGGACTGCTCAACATTATTGTTCAGACTGCATTTGGCCAACTGACCTGGTGCCAGTTACGTATATTTTTCAAATTGTCCTACAGTTCTTGTAAAAGTTCCCAAACTTCACGAGTCTCGTGAGATTAATCTGTAATTCTTGGTCAGCTCAGCATCCTGCTTCTTATCAGTCTAGGGAGAGGTATTTACAACGCAGTATTTTCAGTTATGAGATCGGAAATCCCACCAACTTTTAAGTTGGTGAGATTTATCCTTTGTTTTTTGTGATCTTTCTGAAGTTACCTTCAGTTTCTCTAAAAACCGACCATGGACTTGCTTCCCTTCTACCCATCTCCCGTTATCTTGTGGGCACACCGAGATTTTACATGTGCAAATATGTAGCCTTAATTGCATTCGTTTCCCAGTTATGTGTTAGATGTGCACGTTAACAGGTAATGTAATCTCACAATTTTCCTCATAGGGAGCGTACATAAATTACGTAACCACTTTTTTCGATTTTTGACCCCCCTCCCCCCCCCCCCTTCCCCCCCGTGTAACCAAATGTAACCATCAGCCCATTCTCCCCCCCCCTCAATAAACATTTTTAACATTTTCTATGTTAATGTTTAAAATTGTCATTAATAAATTTTGAAAAATATGTCAAAGGCCAGGAAAAAAATTTTGAAACCTGGAAAAGTCATCTAGGGAAGTTGAAAATTAAATTTCTGGTAGAACCCTGATGTTTAGCTCAGATTGCACTTGATTTGCAATTGTTTTTTTTTTTAAATAATTCAGTACAAATTTAAAATTTTTTAAAAGTGTTGAGGACAAATTTGCAAAATTTTCTAGTTTCTGAGGACGAACTTGTAGAATTTTCAACAGATTCTTTAAAATTCATGCTAATTTTTCAAAAATACATTTGGATAATACAAGAATAGGAAAATTGTTGCGCCATTTGTTTAAATAATTTTTTTTTTGAATTGCAGAATCAATGCTTTTTTAATTCACTTTTTACAAAGTTTTTTGCAATGTTCTCTTACAGTTCATTTATGGTGGAA
>JAQGBX010007730.1:0-11145 GCA_034698745.1 Megaphyllum sjaelandicum | reverse complement strand
TGATACATCTTGTTAAACTTGTACCTTTCAAATGCATAGTTGGCCTTAGGGGTGAAGAACTGCTTGAACTTATCCTTAATGACAGTTAGGTTATTCTTTTCAGCATCAGACAGTCCAAAAGTCTTGAATATTTGCTGTGCATCTTGCCCAATCACTGTCATGAAGATGGCTACTTGGACCTCTGCTTCTTGCTTGGAGAGTTTGGTAGCTATTTCATACCACTCAAAACTCTGGATCCAGTCCTCTCAGACATCAGATGATTTGATAGTCATTATTAAGGCTTTAGGGGGCCGTACACCAGTAGTGTTGGCATGATTGTCAGCTTGATCTGCCATCCTCCTTTGTTAACAGGCAACTTTTCAGGTAGAGTTACTCACTGTTGGACGGACTGGAAACAGCAGACTGTGATAGGGTGGTAGGATAGACCACTTGGAGAAAGAGTTCAGGTCTTCTGACACCATGTAATATTGTGTTATAATTATTACAAGGCACAGATTGGTAGCTATGTCATTAAAGCATTTTATTAGCCAGGACCGTTAGTACAATGGCATCACTGAAGGTGGCGCTACTACTATGCAGTATAATCATTACAGTCTTCTTGTCCCACTGTGGGAACTGAAATCCTGATCTAGTTCTCCTCTAGTTGGCTCCTTCTGTTTCTTTTGTGCAAAAGGTCTTCTCCAACATCTGCTGCTTAAAATCTTCATGATTCCAGGTGAAAATAGTCCCTGGTCCTGGACTGTGAAGTAGATCCCACTCTCCTTTGTGTTGTGGTCCAGGTAGCAGCACCCATCTGCTCAGTGTTGTGTCCAGCTGGTTTCCTGTTTCTAGCTGGCCTTGCCAAAAACAGGTAGCCAGCGCCCTCTGTGATGGCCTCTGGGCAAAGGCATTCTTGGCTTGGCTTCACGTAGCTTTGGAGCAAGGTCAGAGTCGGATCAAGTTGAATTGGCAGGTTGCCATGTGACCCTGGATGTTGGCAGGTTTGCTGAAAGTGGAATTTGAGGCGGGAGTGCAAAGTCCGTCTCACAATCAATACAATTCTCCAAAATGACTGACTTCCTACAATCACAATGAAAATGGGAAGGTTAATTCTCCTTCCTTATAGATCCATATTTAATCTGCAAAGTGACTTATGACAAAAAAGTGCTATGAAAACACAAAAAGGACATCCACTAAGTAGATAATCTAACATTACATTATGTGCTATACTTTAAAAAGGCATTTCTTCGTTTGGCAAGTTATAAAATTGGGAGTATGCAAGTACATGGGAGGGAGCAAAAATGGGCACTTACGTTGAAAATTTCTACGAAAACATGTTTACCAAAGAAAATCTGTAGTGTAATTCATGTTAAATGAAACATTTTGATTAAATTTAGAGGTGACAAATCCAGGGATGTTTACAAAATAAGAATGAGTATGGCCAACAGCTCTCCTCTAACAATAATGCTTCTCGGGACTAGCATTCTCAACAGAGCAAAATTTTCCCTCCAATTTCACACTCAACAATAAATCCTTTTTGATTTGAACAAAAATATTCTGAAATGCTAATTTTCCTTTTTTTCTCTACATATTGAGGATAGAAAATGGAGATCTCTCTCCGAATACAAACCAACAAATTAAGACTAATTCTCCAAAGACAAGAAGTTAGCAAAAACAGCAACAACTACTCCAAAAATGAATGCGAAAGCTTTTTAAAGTGTCTCCTCTCTGCTTGGCTGCTAGTGAAGTCTGATCTTTTTCGTGCCCGATTGGCTTAGTTAAGGTGAGGGTCGTTTTTTCTTCTGCTTGAGTGGGTAAGTCGATTGGCTTATTCCAAAGGGGGTGATCATGTTTATTACAGTACTAAAGTTGACATTGGGGGAAGTTTTCCCTCACCATGGAAAATCCCCATACAGGCTATGGCTGCTCCAGCCAAAGCAGAACATTGGAAACCAATCGAGGAACTTTCCAGTAGTGCCGAGTTTTGAGAAAGTGGTTGTCACATGACCAAGGAGGCGGACTGACCAGCGGCAGTGACAGATGGCATTCCTGAGCCTTGTGTTTGACACTTGGCCAATTTGCCAAGACAATGCGAAGGCCATTAGGTACTGGGAGGCATGCATTTAAATGTGAAATTAAAGGAAATTTATTCACCGACCTAATTGGGACTGACAATACAGAATCAGAATACCTCTGCATACATCAGCATAGATTGATTACCAATGCAGTGGCATAAGTAATAAAGTACACCAGCACCACCAGTGTCACAAAGAAGAAACAAACTAATTGGTATGCCAAATCGCGATAGTTCTGGAACCAAGGGTCGTAAGGACTCGTTACTCCCAGCAGAAAATCTGTCACCATAAAATTGCAATCAAAAACACCGTTAAATGCAATTTTTTAAAATTAATGAACGCAATCTTTTTACCATTGACATGCATTTTTATGCTGTTTAATGAAACCGATGATGGCAATAATAATAAAGTTTAATTGAATTTTTTTTAATGTTTTTGCAATTTTTTTGCAATTTTTTGCAATAAAACTACAATTAAATAGTGAAATGATTTCAATTTAACGGTGGAATGATTGTGGAATTATAGCAATAATTGTAACATGAAAATGACTTGTTTTGCAATTTTTTGCAATATGCATGCAAGTTTTCTTTCAAATAATTGCAAAAAAATGTCAATTTTAGGTTTCAATTATTGCTATAATTCCACAAATATTCCACTGTTAAATTGAAATCATTTCAATATTTAATTGCAGTAATTTTTTAGTGATTTTGTGATTAAAATGCAATGATAAATGATTTTAATTCTATGGTTACATAAATTCAAATCACCTAAAATAGATACATTGACACCACAAAAAAAGTTTACCAGGCACATTTTTCACTTATGAATAATAAAAACTACATGATATGGAAATTACTTGAACCATAAAACTTACCTTTAAACAATTGTTTCTAATGGTTTACTTCAGTGCAGAAACTAAAAATAAAGACTTAAAATTAAATTCCATTTGTCATAAAATTTTATTTTATAATTGTTAAAGCAGAGTAATTCACAAATCGTGTAATGCATTTCTACTTTAAGAAAATTATGTTTTTAATCAATTAAAGACCTGAAAGAAATAATGAAAATAATGAAATTATTTTAAGTAATGTTAAGACAATTACAATTATATGCAGAAAACATACCAACTATGTTCTCAACTTGTCTTTGATCCAACAGTGGTTTACTGTTGTTTGCTGTCCCTCGCAGCGCATGGGTCGATGGGTTCTCCCGTCCGAACACCATGGCTATTAAATCCATAACAAATCTTGAATAAGACAGTGTTTAGCAACTGTTGAGCTGATACTTTGGAAGCTTTGTGAATTCTCCCAAAACAACTACTTCCTCCTGAAATATTAAGATGAGACCTCTAGTAACAAAAAATATAAAATAACAATCTGGAATATGTACAACAAAAGATACTTCTACATACACTTGCAGTTGCTGAGGAGGCTGCCGAGCAGATAGATTCCAAATCTGAAATGTCTCAATGGTGATTTTTGATGGCTTTTTGTATGTTATGGAAGGTAGCAACGATGTCCTTAAGTTCAGAGAGCTTCTCATCGTAACATGTAAAGTAATGTGTAATTTTAACAAATGAGGATGAATTACGCATACTGAATTTTGACACCAAGTTCATTAATTAGAAAACAATATTATTGTTGACAAAAGTAATGTTTTTAAAAGAATGTCGTTTCTTACCTGACAAAAGGTTGTAGTTTTGTTTCAATTTATGGTGCTTGTTTTGCTGTATTTCATATTTTTTAAGGAGCATATCATATTAAACACTGAAGTCATCGTCAGTTTCACCAACTAATACTTTGGTGTATTGGAGAATTTCCTATAAATTAAATGTGAAGAAAGTGGATTAGTTTTGTACAAGTCCTACTAGTTTAAATTTTTTTGCAATAATAAAAGCTGAGCCTACCTTTGATTTGCTTTAGTTGGTTTTAGTCATTTCGCTCCACTGTCATTGTTTTGGTTGATTTCTCCCAGTATCTTTCTTGCATTTTGTTTTTTGGAGCGGTACTCCAGCTTTTTTTTTCAGTAACCATCTGCAATGGGAAAAATTAAAAACTTTTATTGTATCCTGTGTTTTGTTTATGAAATTAATAGCTTTCTTACTTACAATACCTTCCACATCTTTTTTCGACTTCCCATCTTTTGTGAGTATGAAATCAGGGATTACTCTAGGGACATGCTGTCTTTTTCCCAGTATCTCCTTCTTGGCAATTATCGGTAAATTTGCCAACAGCCCTTGACCATGTTCGGCAAATTTCTTTGAAGTTAACACCAGAAGATTCGGGTCATCTAAAATAAAATAAAGATTAAAATGTTAATTAATCAAGTTTTTGTGATTTTTAAATTGTACTAGATTTAACTAAACATAGTAGTAATTTATTACCACTTATTTGATATATTTTAGCCGAGTGAACACTTGACAGACCCCCTTTTCTCCAGTACACTTGTACTTCTTTTTCTGTCTTCCAATCCAGTAACTCCGAAAGTTTTTTTGATGCAATCTCTTGTATTTCGGGATCTTGTACGATGTCGAAATCGTCCGTTTCACAGAAGATAACAAAGATAAACTTTAAAGCCGTGGCTGTTGAAAAAAAAGATCAAAAACTTATAATATATGTTAATTATAAAGCGAGCATTTTTTGACCTGCTCCCATTGCAGAGATTGCATCTAATGGCTGTTTGGACCCATTTGGGGCGTTGTTTGTCTGGGAAATTTTTAACAATTAGAGAAAATAATGAAATCAATTTTTAAGTACTATTAAGACAATTACAAATATATGCAGAAAACATACCAACTATGTCCTTAACTTGTCTTCGATCCAACAGTGATTTACTGTTGTTTGCTGTCCCTTGCAGCATATGGGTCGACAGTTTCTCCGGTCCGAACACCACAACCATCAAATCCATAGCAAATCTTAAATAAAACAGGGTTGAGCAACTGTTAAGCTGATACTTTCGAAGCTTTTGTGAATTCTCCCAAAACAACTACTTCCTCCTGAAATATTAAGATGAGACATCCAGTAACAAAAAAAGATAAAATAACAATTTGGAATATGTACAACAAAAGATACTTCTACATACACTTGCAGTTGCTGAGGAGGCTGCCGAGCAGATAGTTTCGGAATCTGAAATGTCTGAATGGTGATTTTTGATGGCTTTTTGTATGTTATGGAAAGTAGCAGCGATGTCCTTAAGTTCAGAGAGCTTCTCATCGTAACATGTAAAGTAATGTGTAATTTTAACAAATGAGGATAAATTACGCATACTGAATTTTGACACCAAGTTTATTAATTAGAAAACAATATTATTGTTGACAAAAGTAATGTTTTTAAAAGAATGTCGTTTCTTACTTGACAAAAGGTTGTAGTTTTGTTTCAATTTATGGTGCTTGTTTTGCAGTATTTCATATTTTTTAAGGAGCATATCATATTAAACACTGAAGTCATCGTCAGTTTCATCAACTAATTCTTTGGTGTATTGGAGAATTTCTTATAAATTAAATGTGAAGAAAGTAGATTAGTTTTGTACAAGTTCTACTAGTTTAAATTTTTTTGCAATAATAAAAGTTGAGCCTACCTTTGACTTTCTTTAGTTGGTTTTAGTCATTTCGCTCCACTGTCATTGTTTTGGTTGATTTCTCCCAGTATCTTTCTTGCATTTTGTTTTTTGGAGCGGTACTCCAGCTTTTTTTTTCAGTAACCATCTGCAATGGGAAAAATTAAAAACTTTTATTGTATCCTGTGTTTTGTTTATGAAATTAATAGCTTTCTTACTTACAATACCTTCCACATCTTTTTTCGACTTCCCATCTTTTGTGAGTATGAAATCAGGGATTACTCTAGGGACATGCTGTCTTTTTCCCAGTATCTCCTTCTTGGCAATTATCGGTAAATTTGCCAACAGCCCTTGACCATGTTCGGCAAATTTCTTTGAAGTTAACACCAGAAGATTCGGGTCATCTAAAATAAAATAAAGATTAAAATGTTAATTAATCAAGTTTTTGTGATTTTTAAATTGTACTAGATTTAACTAAACATAGTAGTAATTTATTACCACTTCTTTGATATATTTTAGCCGAGTGAACACTTGACAGACCCCCTTTTCTCCAGTACACTTGTACTTCTTTTTCTCTCTTCCAATCCTGTAACTCTGAAAGTGTTTTTGATGCAATCTCTGGTATTGCGGGATCAGGGCCGTGCTTAGGGGTTTGGTGGCCCTGTGCGAAGTAAAAGTTGGTGGTTTTTTTTTCTCAGCCTGTTTATTTATTTTTTGTTGGCCCAGCCTGTTTTTTTGTTTTTTTTGCTCAGCCTGTTAATTTTTTTTTTGCTTAGCCTTTTTTATATTTTTTTTTTTGGGAAATAATGGGGGGCTTTCCCCTTGTGGTGGCCTTGTGTGGCAGCACACTTCGCACACCCCTAAGCACGGCTCTGTCGGGATCTTGTATGATGTTGAAATCGTCTGTGTCACAGAAAATAAAGAAGAAAAACTTATAATATACATTGATTATACCGCGAGCTAGATTTGGAATTTTAATCATCTCAGGAATATGCTTCATCAGGCTCGTGATAACTTGCGGTATTTAATTTCTATTTATTTCAGATATACGTAATGGCTTACATATGGATAAAAATTATCTGGTTGGCATGCATTTTTAAGTCTTTCCTGCCCGTAAAGTTTATTTTGTCTTTACAGGGTTTCCCCAGAATTATAATTTCTAACTTCTCTTAGTTTTCCGTGTTTAAAAAAATTTCCTTACCAATGACAATGTGAAAAATTGAGATATTTTCTGAAATTGACACAGTAAAATATTTTACTATATATAAAAAAAGGAAAATTTTAAAAACAATAAGAAAATATTTATATGAGTAAATTTTGAAAATTTGACAATTTTGTATTTTGCCAACTTAGAAAGTATTGCAAATTTGTACTCTGAAAACGTGGAAAATTTTGCAATTTTGTCTTCGAAAAACGTGGGGAAGTTTGCAATTATGTCCTCAGAAAACGTGAATATTGAGCAAATTTCTACTTAGAAAACGTCAATTGTGCAATTGTGTAATTTTGAAAATTACTGGAAAAATGTAAAAATGTTTCTAAATGGGCTGACCTCCCCAAATAGTCCTTGACCCAAGGAGCATTTCTATACTTGATTTAGGACCTAATGAAATGAGGCTTAATTAATTAAAGGGGAATTAGATTGTGAAACCTTACTTATTAACCCTAATGAATTATGTAAAAAGTGAGAGATGAATACTAATTTTGCAATATATTATAATAAATTGAACCCTCCCATCTCCTAAATTGGTATAAAAGGAGAAAGTTTTGCCATGGACAATCAGTTGATTTTAAGACTCCAAACTGGAGTCAAGTCTTGGGAAGTGCAGGTTTCCTTCTTCTTGGACTTTAACCAGGATGGCAGAGGTGATTATTTAGTATTAATTATGTTGGAGGATTGGTTAGTTGTTGTAGTAGAGGTTCCAGTTAATTCTTGCTGAAATTGATATGCTTAGCCTAGTTAAAAAATAGTTATTTTAGTGTTATTATTATGTTAGTATTCCATGTGTTTCGTAAGTTTTGCTGTTGCTAATTAGCCAATTATCGTTAGGATAGCCAGGATTACCCTAAAGTTTTTGAATGTTTGTTGCTGAAATTGATGTGCTTAGCCTAGTTAAACGTTAGATTTTTTGAAGTATAATTATTATTGATGTATTTTCTGTTTGTATTGAGTTTTGCTGTAGCTATGTTGCTAATTAGCCAATTATCATTAGGATAGCCAGGATAACCATATAGATCACCCATGGCTTTTGCATGGTCGTTCTTGAGTGTTCACTATTTGTATGATTAGCTAGGAATTCTGAATAAAAGTCCCTGTATATGTAAATCACTGATTAGTGCTTTCATTAAGAGTGGGTGACAGGGTGACTCACAAGTGCGACCCAAAACACCTTCATGGAGGGGGAATAAATATGCTACCAATAGCACTTCTAGTAATTAGATCCCAAATGTGTTATCATGCCTCTTACTATTGGTGGGGCAGGTAACATGTATTTGTCAGGGGTGGAGTCCAGCCAGAATAGGAATATTGTTCCTATAGGAGAATTGATGGATTATGGTGGTTAAGAATAGTGCATTGTTTACAAAATAGTCTGGTAAGGTGAAATTTAAAAGGAGAATTTGAGTGTTGGAGAAATTGTTAAATCGGTCCCAGGCCCAAATGGGGCATTATAAAGTAAGATGGGGAGTAAAAAGGAGTTGAATAATTTCTGGTGAGCGTAGATGTTGTTTACCTTTTTTGATGACTTAGCTTTTGAAAGGTTTATGTTTTAAGATTTTCTAAATCTTGAAATCGTATTCCTGGAAAATTCAAATTAGTAACCATCTCAAGAGGGGTATCCATCCATGTAAAGGTATGTTTTCTTGGGAAGTAAAAAGTCAAATAATTTCTGGTGGGTGTGGATGTTTTTTTTTATGACTCCTAGCTTTTGAAAGGTTTTAGTTTTAAGATTTTCTGAATGTTATTTGGAAGTTACTGTTGGCTTGGACTCTTATTCCTAGATAATTCCAATTAGTAACCACCTCAAGAGGGTTATGTTTATGTAAAGGTGTAATTACTTTGTTTTCTTTTGCCACGAGGAAATTTGATAATTTTTTACTTATTGGGGTTTATTGTAATTTTATTAATTTTTAAGTGTTTATTAAGCGCTTTGATCGCTACTTGGCGCTTACATCTTAAGGGTGCAGTGATGGCTATGTCATCTGCATGTAGTAGACATTAAAGTTTTTTCTCTAGAAATTTATACACCGAATTTATTTGTAAAGGCAATGGGAGGTTGGCCAGAAAGAAAATAAACAAAAGTGGGCTCAGTGGGTCACCTTGTACTCTGGATGTAATATTACGAGGCTGTGTAGGGTCATCAGATGCTTCGATTATGAAATTTAGGGAGGCATAGTAAGAGGAAATGTTATCAATTAGATTTTCAGGAACGCCACGGGCTTTTAATTTGGACCAAAGTTGAAAATGGTTAAAGGATTGGAACGTGCATGAGAGGTCGGCAAAAAAGGTGTACAGAGCTTTTCTTGGTTTGGAATTGTTAGATGTAACGAGTAAATTGAGGATTAGAATTTGGTCTTCGGTGCCTTTATTACATAGGAATGCAAGTTTTCTCAGGGGTTAGTGTATTGGATTGAGAGGCCCAATTATAGATGCGGTTAGTTATGATCATAATATAGTTTGGCTGCTGTTGGCTTTTTTATGGAGCCATCGGAGTAAGATTGATTGCCAGGCTTATGGGAAAATATGGGATTCGAACTCTTTAACAAAGAGTTCTAGGAGGTTCTTGTTAGTATTGTTATTTACCTGGCTAATTATTTCAGGCAGCAGCAGATATGGGCTTATCTTCAATCCATTCAGATAATTGGCTATATTAAGATAAGCCAAATGCGTGATTTTGTAACCTTACATCCACTGAAAATGCAAAAGCATAATTGACTTAACTTAAATGTTGACATGTTCACTGCTCAGTTTCTTTTTCTTTGCAGATGGAAAATGACATTGTCTTTTTATTTTGCAGCATAGTTTACTTGGTATGTTTCATCCAAAGTGCTGTCTTTGCTATTTTTTCAATAAATTGATAAAAACTTTATGGTTTGGAACAAAGTCTTTGATTTAGCTTGGATGACTGGTTTAGATTCTAAATCGGCTACCCTCCTGACATCATGCAAGCTTTTACTCCACAGACATTGCAAAAAAATTTTAAACTAAGATTTTAGCCTCAAAATTGCAACAAAGCATTATGCCAAATGACCATGAATTTGGATGTGCTTAAAATGTTAAAAAGAAAAGCAAGATAACTGTCATTTATCTAATAGATGGCAACACATTTCCATTTAGAAATGTTTCAAGCAATTGGTGAGTGTTTAAATCAATTATGGAGTGGTTTCATCAGTTGGGCCATGTTTCTGTTTTGTCCACATAAGCCACTGTACAAAATGCATAGCTACTTATATGAAATTGTGCCATGTTATAGCAATGTTTTAAGTTTTTTCTTCTTTTAATGTTAATAAAACAAATTTTTAAGTGTATATTTTGTATGTATATTTGTAAAACATTTTAAGTGGTCATGGAGTGGTTTCATCAGTTGGGCCATGTTTGTGTTTTGTTTACATAAGCCACTGTAAAGAATGCATAGCTACTCATATGAAATTGTGCCATGTTATAGCAATGTTCTAATTTTTTCCTCTTTTTAATGTTAATAAACATTTTTTAAGTGTACATTTTCTATGCATATTTGTAAAACATTTAAAGGGGAATTAAAAAAATTTTATTTCTATTTTTTGACCACTTAAACTTGTGTTATACCATTTTGCAACATTTTAAGTATAGTTGAGAGATCGAAGGTGAAATGGAAAAATGTTTGTTTTTTATGACATTTCCGCCAAGCGTTTCTAAACATAATTCTATTAATGTACTGTATGAAGGGTCTATACTCAAGTCTGACTCGTTTTGTCGGTTTTTAACATTTTTAGGAATTTGAAAATTAAGACAAAATGATATTGCAGTACATGTGTGTGCTCCAAATGGTTCGAGTTTGGCACCATTGATCACTGGCTTGAAGTAAAAAGGTTAATAAATTCCTTTGCACTCCATTCGAACAAAATAAATGACGCCATCTAGACAGCAAAAAGATCAATTATTGTGAATAACTTACACTTGTTATCTAGGGTAACAAGTACTTATCTCAGATGGAGGATAAGGTTCTGGTGAAAGCTAGGCACATTGGGGGTCTTCTCCACATGCTTGCTTTCCAATCATTCTCACAGTATGAGGTAATTTATTGAGTTTGGAATGGAGTAGGATAGGAGTACCTGCAGTTACCTACACAAATGATGTCCTATGCCTGAGCCCTAAGGTGAACCTTAAACTTAAATGCATGCTGCGGAAAAATACAAGAGCGGCTTCTGGTGCTAATCGCTTCACTGCTATAGAGGCATTACAAGGAGTGTTAATTGTAACTGGAAATTTTTTAAAAGTATTATTGAAGATGGCATTTCCAAATTTATTCCAATGAAATTAAGCCGCAGTAGTTCAGAACCA
>JAQGBX010007729.1:0-11146 GCA_034698745.1 Megaphyllum sjaelandicum | reverse complement strand
TGCACGTAGGGTGCACCCATTTCTGCGAAGTATGCACCATTTCCGAGCCGAGTGGAACGGGTGCAGAAACATGCACCTGGTGCACGTGGGTGTACACTTTTTCGGTGAGCCGAATTCGCCATTAACTTTTCTTAGGTTTCCGTGCGAACAAGGCTTAAGGTATCGAACATTAAGGTCTTTCGAAATCTGAATCATAGCGACAGGTTACCTACCAATTATCACCTAAAAAATTATCTAATCAATATAATTGTCGAAACAAAGTGTAATAATAATTTGGGAACATATAGTTGAGGCTCTACTATCTATAGAGTGCCCAGGTGAAAGCAAAATAATAATATTGGCATACAGTAGGCCTACGTACAATTCGTCATCCATTACTACAATTGTATTAATATAGTTATCTCTAAAATTATTATAAACAGGGAAAATGTTTTTAAGACAATGGTAGCATTAATACTATAAAATTTATAAAAAGGTAAAATTCTTTGGTGTTTCTACACGATAATTGTGACTATTTTCTTTGTAGAAATTGTAACCGTTATCAATTCTCCGTTTGGAATGGTTGGAACAGCATGTGAAGCTCCATTAGGCAACTTTGGACTAAGTTTTAACATATACCCTTTTCATAACCTAAGTTTAATGGTCAACCCAGCAAACTATAAGCAAATGCATGGTAATTAAGAGCTCTTTTATCATATTAAAATGCTGCAAGATCTTGTCATTACAGTCATTAAACGGTACTTTCCTAAAAGTAGGATGTAAAATGAAATTTTGAGGGCTTGATACATACCCAACTGTCGCACTTTTCCAAATTGTCCATTTCTCCAAATTCGTGTAATGTATTCGCAGAAACCCATATGGTCAAAAGGTTGGCAATTAAAATAATTTTGACTGAAACGTTACCGGAGTTGTGTTTATTAGCCGTACTCAGGAAATGCCGTAGTTTGACGTAGATGGAAAATATAAATGTAGATAAAGTTTCGTTTGGTGGCGCATGCGCAATAAGCATTTCTTGCTCTAAAGCTATTTAATAAATACTGTTTATACATATCATATGTTAATTATACCTATATGTATACATAATATACATGTAATATGGTATGTAAAACATGTATTTACATGTCCCATGCATATATTTTATATGAAGCAAACGTGTTCTTTACATGTAGCGTACAGTTGTTTTGCATAGTTTATCCCAAGTATTTTACGTGTTAAAACCATGTTTGCTACATGTGAAAAACATTGAATACATGTCAAATGGATTTATACACACGTGTTACCATATGATATGTTTATATTGTAGGCTATTTATAAGACTAGCGGAAAGACCCGGCCTTTCCCGGGTAAAAATTGTTGTTGGATTTTCTAACTCCTTTTATTGTGCTATGTTCAAAACAATTTATAACCAACTTTATTATACTAATTAGGCATCGTCCTACAACGCTCTAATTTACATTTTTAACGTATCTGCAGCGGTTTCTGACATATATGAAAAAATCCGCAGACCTAGCACATGGATGACCTTGAACGTGACATTCAAGGTCACAGGGAATATTCTTTAAGTCGTGACTTTTGTAATCACCCTGTATATTTCAGTATTACTGCATTGCGTGAGGAATAATAAACACTGAGTTTTATATTTAGTTTAATTTTAATGAAATGGCGACCTTTTTAAGAAAATAAAGTCAATTTCGAAAAATATCTATCAATTCAATGATGGAGCAGACGACGCGCATAGGTTTAACACGTAGAAGTTTGACTAAAAATGTTGCCAACCAAAAATGTCTTCACACACCAAGTCATCTCTGACGTTTTCAAGATGGCGTCAAAAACTGTCTCTATATACCGTTATACCTAATTCACAATCATATCGACGTACGGTGGGGACAGTTTTCACGCCATCTTGAAAACGTCAGAAACGATTTGGGAGCTCTCTTCCAAGTCGTCGATGACTGCCGAAGGCGGGGCGATGACGACAAAAGGACTTTGGAGATTTCGAATTGCACCCGAGCCACAAACAACCCTCATGACGTTAAGACCACCAAACAAATACCAATTGCACTTGAGCATGGAAGTTACCATTCATGTTCATGATGGGAATCACATCCCTATACAAAAGTAATACAAGGTGTCTCAAAAATCAAGAGTGGAACAAGATGTAGCCGGTTCATTGTTTCAGAAATTGTCTTTATATTTAGGGTAAATGTAATTAAGCTCATATCTCCAAGGCAGAGTTAGCTGCGTTTGAAATTGGATATCACGCTGTTCTGTGATCTATGTTAATTTATATTCCATGTAGTTCTGGTACTACACGATGTCAGTGAAAAAGATTTTTAAAAAAAAGTCAAAACCTGCGATGTCGAAAACAAAACAATTTTAACATGCAATGTCTCGGGTTATTTAACATTCGCTTAGTTGTTTTTGAAACAAGAAAAATATAATTTTATTTCTGAACGAATTCCCTCTTAGGAAAAAATTCATCTAAACACGCTTTCCTCTCAATTTGTTTTGCATCTATGCAGTGTCTGATTTTTGGAACTGACGTAAAACCGAACATCTTATCTCAACAAAGGTGGTCATTTTGCCGTGCAGTAACACCTTAAAGAAGGCTTACACTTAAGTTTTAACTCGCTTTATTTTGGCTCTAAGGGGGCAGAGGTGGGGTATTGGACCCAGGGCAACAGTTGCCCGACTTTCTAAACAATAGCACAGTTTTAAATCTTGTCAAGTGCTGTATCTCGCTTGTTTTTTCACACTGTTCGAGCTACAGTATAAGGACTCGCGAGCGAGTGCCCTCAGGATGACCATCTCACGTTCATGCATTGCCCCCGAAATGTCTTTTGTTGTCCGTCAAACTTTCAAAGACGTTTTGTTCGATGCAAGCAGTACCTCCTAGGAATGTGCGCCGGGAGGAGGGGGTAGGGGGCGACACTGGGCGATCCTATCGCCAAAATTTGGAGATACCCAAAAAAATACGTTGAAAATGAAGGAAGGGGAGGGGGGTTAGAGAGGTGGGGGTTAAAAAACAACGGTGCTAAACATGGGGACAGTCGCTTGTCATTCAAACGCGGAGAGCGGTCTTTACCAGGGGCCCCCTATGTCCAAATTGGTAATTACTGGTTAGGACTACTTTAATAGATCATGTCAGCGAATATACAATTTAAAACCCTTCATTCGGTGCGCCAGGGAAAGGGGGGATAGAGTGTTCAAAGGAACCAAATTGAAATTCAATTTTTCTGACTTGACACATTTCATTAGTTCGACAATTGTTGCTGGCTGACCAGTGACCAGCGGCCTATTTCGGGGCCTTAATTCGTGTTGAACTGGAGTTGCGCATCGGCGAGCATTCCAGCTGTCAAACGACTTGCACTTTCAATATATTTCTGGGTGCTAATGGATTTTACTTTCTATTCTGGAAAAATTTCGGTCACCTCAACGGTGATCCAATAGAGGTGAAGCTAAATATAGACAGGTGATCGAGTCCCAAAGAGGCATTGGCATGCAAATTAAACCACTTCACGTTACGTCGGTGTTATGCGGTGAAAACTTACAATTTGAACTCTGCTATAATATCTTGCCTAAAATGTTGTGTCCATGCAAAATACGAGAGTAAACTATTAAAAGACATAGCATCCATTTAGAATGAAAATTGTTAAGATGTGGATTAGTTTGCATTCTCTGTGCAACCAACAGTGTTAAAAAACATACATTGTTCAATTTTGTCACTAGAGTTTCAAAGAGAAAATATTTTAATCGATATGATTAACATTGAGCCATGCGCAAATGCCGACGATATACAATTTCTCAAAGTGACGGCAGCAACAAGTAAATTCCTTGATACATTATTCATAGCATTAGTCAGTTACGTACAGTATAGCCTACACTACAGTACTGTATCGTACTTACTGTATTAAATACGTTATCGACATGTCCCCCACTGCTGAATTACTCCGATAAACAAATTATAAATCCGGAGAAAATGCCACTTGTTTCTGCTACTGATTTACATTTTAGAGCGACTTTCCAATTAACGGCATGTGTCGCTGCAACATCGAGTACTTAATTCGCATTTTGAAGAAGTTCTGTTGCTTTTTGAGTTTACTTGCAGTATAGGCCCTATATCACTTTTAGATTTCATCATGATGAACTTGCAATTTCATCGTATATAGTATATTCATCAATTATAGCAATAATGGTTAACTGAAAGCTACATATACAAAATGGAAAATTTTAATGCAAAATTTTGTATTTGCCCGGAAAAAATTATACGATGCGGTGCAATGTTCATCATTACATTACGCAGATTTAACAAAGCTTTTTTTAAGGCCTGTCGTTATGATGACAGTGGTTTAGGATAAGCGTTTGTTAGCTCATCTTATTAATTAACCCACCGTCCCTTTCAATCAAAAGTAAATCGATTTTAATACCGTGCCCTATAAAACTTAACCCTAATCAAAGCAATCTAATCAGCGATTCAAATGGTTAATTCGGGCAGGTTACTTTAATTAAACCACCATTAATTGACGCCATGATGTCAGCAATATTCCGCGAGGACGTGTCGCAACTACGCCCATGTGATAATAGACAATAAAATTGGCCTGCAGACGTATCAAACCGTTAGGGGGAGCAAGGGGCGGGTGATAAATGAAAATATTTCGATCCAAAATAATCGCCTTCGAGAACAGCCATTTTTCAGACGAAATCAAGGGACGAGGCCAGTGTCCCAGTGCACCAATCCGCCATATGTTTGGGCAGGGTCCACCTATTTGTTGCCCTCCATGTGCCACCCTGCAGGGTGCCTTACCATATGAAAGGAAACATTCCAAGGGGTCTGCCCTCCCCCAATTGTTGAGTTCCAGAAAAAATTTGAAAAGTTCGCCGAGCATTACGGAGTTCATAAGGGAAAAAAACCCCGAAAAAGGCCAGAATCATGCCAGGGGTATATACAGTGTATGCCATGGCCGAAAACAAAAGGTTTCCATTAGGGACCTATGGGGGACGAGAAGGGGTACGCGTGTGCCTGGACATTGGCGCTTGTCAGTTTTCTTAACTTAAAATATTATTTGCTGCGAAAAACACGAAACGCTAACAGTTACACGTGTTAACGCGTTGCGCTGTTTATTTGTCTTGTGTCAGCCATGTTTCAATTGCATATCCATCCAGAGTGTTGTACTTGCACCCTTAAAAAGAAACAGCGAGAATAGCCTAACGAGTTAGACCTATAAGCCTGTACACGGCTCAACTCCGTCTTGGAAACGAACCTATAGTGTGTAAATAAATACCATAAATGGACATCTATTACGCTCATGTTCTATTTTTCTTCAATTATTCAGCATAAAGAATCGTTTCAACGGAAAACACATTCAAAAACAAGATGGCCAATTAATATAAAACAGGCAGTGGGAAGTGTTTCTGTTAATTTTCTTCAAGTCCATATATCTGGTTGTTGTACATGTAATATATGTGTATTGTTCATATTTATCCATAACGCAAACTGCAAGCAGTTCCAGAATCGGAATCACTTCACAAGTTAAAAAGTGTATATTGTACGCTCGTATACATGTACTTCGTAAAGTCACTTTGTATATATGTGCAAAATGCATCAGAATTTAGTGGCAAACATTTTTAAGAGAGCATTAATGTCATAAAGCCATTTATACACACCAAGGAAAGTTACACAGAAACTTGGCTTCGGAAAATGTAAATTGAGTTGACGCAACCGGACATTTTAAAACAATTCTGAAGGTCGGTTAACGCCACGGTTCGGAAACTGGCATTCTAGTTCCGGAAACCAAGTTTCAGTGTAAGTTTGCTTAGTGTGTACCTAGCTTCAGAATGTTTCCACAAATTGAATGGATTGGACGGTTTTTTGGAATGATAACTCTTGATTAACCCAAGTCGCCGAGTGTAAATCACGGCAAGCAATTATTAAATCTCCATTTTTAAGCAATTCGAATAAATATATACATGTATACTGTATATGTTTGCAAATATTCCCCGTTTACGTTTTCATCATGCGTGACAAATTGACGTGATCTGATTGGCTGAGCAGCGCGGGGACGTGCCCTCCCCCAGTGGAAAAAACGACCGTGAATTTGCCAGAATACAAATTTAACGAGCCATTAATTAACCTATGCGTGGCGATAAATTTCATAATTAGTTCTGTAATTTGAGAACGGGCTCGTTTACTAAAGAGAAAAAAAGGGGGAAAAAATCAACAACAAGAGGAGGAGGATAAGAAGGCGGTCACACTGGCTCCGAATTACATGGTGCGTATGATATAAGTCGAATAACAAAAGATACGTAAGATAATCTAAGCGAGCCAATTAATGCTAAAATGCATAAGACTAATTTATAGCCGGTTACAGTCTAGAGTGGAAGGCCCCCTGGTGGGGGCGTGACCAAAGCCTCACAGAGGCCGCCAGGCCGCGCTTTAACGAGGACCTTCTCGCATATCACAAGTGCAATTTTCGCTAAAAAATTGCAAAAAAGTCAAGATTAAAGATTATATAATTCCAGCGCGAGACATGTCAAAAGAGTGGAGGGCAACACCCGCATATTCTCACCACCAGGAGGCGGAAATTCCGCCATTTTACATGTTTTTCCCTCCCATTAATTAAGCGACATTATCATATCGTAGCATCGTGTACGGATCATTAATTGGATTCGCAACTTGGTTACAAGAAAAAATCCACACAAAAAATCCATCGTATATAGACCGGGCCATTGCCATTAAAGCATCGCCAAAAACTTAAAACGAAAAAAGTACTTCCTCCATCCTCCCCCGCATAACAAAGCATCTAGAAATACCTTTAGAAACATATCAACTTTCGCGGCACCCTACTGGCCGTCTCCAATTATAATTTCATTGTTGAACCCTTAAGTATGTGTATAAACATACACATGTCGTTTCATTGCAAAGCATGGAAATCTCTCGTTAAATCCAGGTTAAAAGCTTATTTTAAACACTAATTAGTGTCTTAAATTAAAACTTTGCAGTTTTAATTTCTTGGTACAAAAGAATCGAAGTTGAAATCCAGGTTATAACAAGAAAGCATTGCAATTTTTGAAGAAAAAAATCCAAAATTACCCCCTCTGACTGACGAAATACACGACCTATACGTATGCTTGAGATCGATCTCAGACTCGAGCGTGGCATATTACAGGAGTGACTATAAGAACAGACATCCGTTTCTATACATAATGAAATTGAATTTGCAATTATCCGATTCACTAGAATATAATCTCCCTTCGAAGTTCGGGCAAGCTTAAGTTACACTCTTCCCCCCCCCTCACAAATAACACTTTTCCAAAATGCCTCATCCAGACTCCGTACACGACAAACTGGACAGCTTAAAAAAGGTATCGAATGCTGCGTATATGAGCCAGGAAGAATGCAGTTATAGAGAAAAGCGGAAAAATGCAGCAAAACGCCGAAGCTTTAATAATGAAGCGGCTCGTCAGGTGGCAGGAGTGCAGTTGACAGTTGGGACCCCCTGTAGACACCTATTACTTCCCGAATAAAGAGGGGCGCACACGCTGCAATTGAACAATGAAACCAATGGACCAATGGCAGAGGGCCTTGCAACGACAAAAACAACGCGGACAGCAGAGACACCAACAACAATTTATAGGAAACAAAGGCTGGAGATATTTTATTAAAACACGTTCAAACTGATTGCCCTTACGCCTCCTGTCACTGCCACACCGACTTCCCCTTGCCGCATTCACGATTATCTTTGGGCATCCCATCCAACGCAAGAATATCTCAAATTTCTGAAAGCAAACATAGGCCTAATGCAATATAATTCCCTCTAAAGTTCATTAATTTCCGTTTTATATAAAGTTATCATTGCAAATATAAAAAAAATTCCCCATAATGATTTTTTTTTTGGTTTCAGAGGGTACTACAAAAACCTGGGGAAAATTTCTTAAATCGACTTATTATACTGATTTACAACAAGTAGTGTATATACTGTACTGTACAAAATACCGATGTATGGTCAGTAACTTGGAACAAAGTAGTCCTTTTCAGTTTAATCTTCGAAGCAACAATTTGTGGGAAAATCAGCAAAAATTGTGACCATTTGTAGTATAATATATCTTTTTATGCCAAAAGTTATATGTCTGACATAAAAAGTATAAAGAAGTATGCACTTAGTTTCAATCATCTTAAAATACGGAGATAACACGATGGAGGAAAAAGTAACGATCTGTTGGATGCCCCCAATTTGGCGAAGATGGGCAACCTTGCAATACAGCGAAGTAAAGATGGAAAGCTTAAAAATAAAACCCTGGAGCGGAGGGTGGTTCAGAAAGTATCGTCTTCGGCATCATATACAGTACGTGCCTTACCATTTGAGATAACATTTTTGAGGAAACGCTCGATCCATTCGCGTAAAATATTCATGTATGCAAGCTCATGAAACCATTCGTGTCATCCGCACGAAATTCGCAATTTAGCCGAACGAAAATGGCGGCCACTTTCGATGGTTCTGCTCGGTTTGAGAAATGGTACTCCCAGAACCAGCCTCGGGCACGAAAACAACAAAAGCTTGAGTCCCTCCCGCCTACCCCTCCCTCTCGTGCATTCATTAAAAAATTATACGCGATTGACCTAAAGACCAAAAACAACTTCTGGAAGTCGGCAGGGCGAAGCGCCGGATACTCTGGCAAGCCCACCAACAGCGGGGTCACGGGAAATAATTATACACAATTATCATTCGAAACGTATTACGGTCCAGGACCATGGGCTCGAAAAACTCCAGAAATGCACTCTCGCGTATACTACGGAAGACCGTCACTCGACGTCTGGCGGTGGAAGATCGCATGCAGCTACACATGTAAATGTGTAATAATTCAAAAACTGAATGAATTGCTGATGATTATACAAAGCCTGGATTTTTCGGTATTTTTATGAGAACTGCATTAGGGGTGTACGATCTCTAATTAAAGCTTACGATTGAAGTATTTTCGTTATTGTTGCCGGGAAAGCCCGGGTAAATGGGGAGGTTTGGCAAATTCATGTGTGGTAGTGTGCTGCCAGTCATACAAAACCGACAACACGATGGATATCTGCTGCTGGAACGTCATTGGCTCCAGTCTATGACACCATAGTTTCATAAACGACGGGCGCTGCGCCCATGTTTGATGACGATGATATCCACATCCGCCATTGATCGTCCCTCCACCTGACAGCAATCTCGAAAACGAAGGATTTACGGTTTCTGGCGCAATTTCACGTTCAAATTGGACGTGAAGTAGAGTGGCACATAATGCGTATTAGTTCATGTTCAGATCCCGCGGGCGTGCACTCCAGTAATCTTGCACCTATTCTGTATCAGTTTGGTAACTCCAGAAACATGCAGTAATGCGCCCAATATTTAGAATCAGTTGTACATGTATACTGAATATGTATAGTTATAGGGATCCAATGATTTTGAAGGAACGATAGTCAAAACTAACTACATGTATATGTAAACGCAGTCTAACAAAAAAATAAAGCGCGAATTATAAAATGCAATCTTAAGCAATAAGGGGGCCACCCATAAAATCCCAAGCGAAGACAAATAAATGCACGTGTCCATGCACCTTACGCAACGACCAACAATGGAGAGGGGAATGAAAAGCGTGTCCAGAGAGCATCTTGACCATTTTTAATGAATGTCTGGATGTTGCGAGCCCCGGCTACGTCATCAATCAAGTAAAATGGATGATGGCGGATGCGACTCACGTGACCCGGCCGAGCGTGATCAATCACCGCAGCATTACCTAGTAAATCCCTCCGCCGCGAATTTATTACCCACCTTTTTCTCATCCCCCAACCTTAATCACAACGCCCCCGTACACCAGTCAATCACACCTTATAACGACACGTCACAATTCCCGTATTAAAAAATAGAAAGCGGACATAAAACATTTTTATGCCTGGCATTTACGTACCTTATACATTTTTTAAAGGTACAGCTGGACGGACGCGAAACGCGGGAGCCGTGTTTCTCGTTTTGTGTGGGGGTGCAGGTAAGGGGTGCCGAGGAGGGACGAAAATTTTGGCAGCGATAAAAAAAAAAAAAATACGGTTTAAAAAAA
Organism: Megaphyllum sjaelandicum; assembly: GCA_034698745.1. NCBI lineage: Eukaryota > Metazoa > Arthropoda > Diplopoda > Julida > Julidae > Megaphyllum > Megaphyllum sjaelandicum. Next base: position 1,057 of record JAQGBX010007729.1, on the reverse strand, counting down.
ACGGTTACGGTGCAGAAGATGACATATGAACACGCGAACTGGCATTCTTCGTGAAACCAAATTTACTATCTTGAATTTTGATTGGCAATGGAAGAGATCGATGATGCGATTGACCCCTGCGAGTGACCCGCGCGTGCAAAACGTTGGCCATCGTTATTGTGTGTGGTTGGGCGCGAGCGTGGCCATCTCATATAGGCTTATGTCCGAACAGAGAAACAAGTTTCAAATGAGACTGCACAGCGACTATACTTATCTATCTATAATGTATGTGTGTTTACGAATAGGCGAGAGTGAGATCGCTCAAAAAAGCGAAATTACACTATAAGCGTGTATTAGAAAGGTGGAAGGATGAACCTTATGAAAAGGAACATTTTCAAGGCGATACTGCATGTATGCATTCTTCCAATATTCAATGAGCATATGCACGTATTTGCATATTTATAACTGTACGACACCTTTAATGGAATTACCTCTCTTGCTCATAGGGATCTTCAGACAGCAGCTTTATGAATAGTATAATGTACTTTAGGAGTATTAAAGTCACTTGACGAAAGGAATGCATTCATTGGTTTAAAAACAGCGCTAATCTTGAGTTAATATTTTTTGAGTAATTCGATTTTGCACATCACGTGATTTTACAACTGCCAGAGCAGGATTCGTTAGGCTTGTTTGACTACCCCTAAAGGCCGTAACACGAGGAAAGATCTAAGGGGCCATCCAGAAATGATGTCACGGCTTTAGGGGGTGGGGCGTATGCTAAATTTGTGACAAATCGTGACTATAGGGTTGGTGGTAGACTGTCGGTGTGCACGATGTCACGTTTTTATACCTGCCAATGATAAACAGTCCACTTTTCATGCAAGGTTTTAATCCAGTGTTTCATGTAAAGCAAGTTTAAAATGGTTAAAAATTGTGCACCTGTAATACTAAAAGCTAAGCATAACATTTAATAAACAGGAAGTATGGAAGAGTGTAGCAAGGAGGGTGGCTGCTATGATAATAGTCCATTATCATTGCAACGCGCAAGGACTGATGCTTAATTTCGTTTCATTTTACA
>JAQGBX010007728.1:0-11147 GCA_034698745.1 Megaphyllum sjaelandicum | reverse complement strand
ATTGAATGATGATCCCCTCTGCCACATGGTACTATGTACTGACTGCAGAGTAAAGAATAGAATAGAATAGAATACTGTACTACGATTTGAGATTACCATAATAACCCCGATTAATGACAAGTTGAACAGCCTCGCGGTGACGTCATCAAGGTGTAGGCCACGCGCAGCGCCGCCTGGCGAGGAGGAGGTGGGGGTGCGAAACGTTTATAGGTATTCAAGTCTAGCCCTGTAAAAGTCGCAGATTTGCGAAAATAATTTTTTTGAGTTGCACTGACAAGGGCGGATACTGCAAGGTGCCGAGCCTCCATGCACCGTTGCGAACCTAGCGGCAGAGCTGGACAACACTCGAAACTACCAGCAACAACAACAACTCAGAAAAAAATAATAATAATGATAATAATAAAAACAACAACTATGTGGTTTTGCAAAACTGCCATAAATCGAAGTTGAAATTGTTCTTTTGGTTAATTATAAATTCCGAGGTAGCCCCGCCCCCGTCCATAATGAGCCCGGCCGCCCTCAACTCCTTGAGTCGTTTTTTATATGCTTTGTGTTTTTCGAAGGTGTGAGAAAAGTACAACGAACGAATTAATGGAGGTTAGTTAAAATTCAAGACGGACGTCTATTTATATCCGACCCAAACTTCTGCGTTATATTTTCCCCCAGAAATATGTTTAAAAGAGTTCGGTTCGGAGGGGCGGAATGCGCGGCGCTTCGGTTTTTTGGGCTCGATTTATTTATGGGGGCAAATTGCATGTGTTTAGGGAAAAAATGGAATGGACGGTGGGCAGAAGCAGCGTTAATTGGGACATTACTTATGCGGGAAGGGAGGATGAGGATGCATGGTGCATGGGGAATTCTGATGGAGAGATTTGGAGGTTGAGATTGGAGAATCTCGAGAATCTACGCCTCCAAAACGCCCAAGATTCTAGGTTAAATTTGGCGATATTAACAGTAATATTCATCATCAAGTGGTCGAAGTAATAACAATTAAAGGAAACCAATACACGACCATTTAACTTTGATTAAAAGCGACTTTTCGACGCCATGCGTCTTTATTCTAGCCTTGGTACATGAATAGTGTTCTCTCATACCTGAAAAACGTGGTGTGTTGCCCAACTCCATTGCTGTAGATGATGTAGATTTCGTTTTTTTTTTGGTGTTTTGCAGTACCAGGGCTTGAATAAAGATGCATGGCGTCAAAACGTCGCTTTTAATCAAAGTTACATAGTCGTGTATTGGTTTCCTTTAATTGTTAAATTTGGCGCAGGAAGCTGTCTGTTACGTCGAAAGCTTCATAGATGGCGCTGGGATTTTCAAGCTGAAAAAAGGGGATGTAGCCTAAACGCTAAAGTTTGAAGCCATGTTGTTAATCCGATTGGTAGGAGTCTCAGGAAACTCCAGAATCACCTTCCAACCAGCCAAAATGACAGTTTGACGCCATTGTTATGCAGGATGTTGTCTGCTACTCCGAAAGCTTCATATAGATGGCGCTGGGATTTTCAGGCGGAAAAAAGGGGATGTAGACGCTGAAGTTTGGCGCCGTGTTATTAATCCAATTGGTAGGAGTCTCAGGATCTCCAGAATCACCTTCCAATCACCCAAAATAACAGTTTGACGTCATTTTTATGCAGGAAGTTGTCTGCTACTCCGAAAGCTTCAAAGATGGCGCTGGGATTTTCAGGCGGAAAAAAGGGGATGTAATTAAACGCTGAAGTTTGGCGCAATTTTGTTAATCCGATGGGTAGGAGTCTCAGGAATCTCCAATGCTCCAGAATCACCTTCCAATCAGCCAAAATAACAGTTTGACGCCATTGTTATGCAGGATGTTGTCTGATAATTCGAAAGCGTCATAGATGGCGCTAGGATATTCAAGCGGAAAAAAGGGGATGTAAACGCTGAAGTTTGGCGCCGTGTTGTTAATCCGATTGGTAGGAGTCTCAGGAATTTCCAGAATCACCTTTCAACCAGCCAAAATAACAGTTTGACGCCATTGTTATGCAGGAAGTTGTCTGCTACTCCGAAAGCTTCATAGATGGCGCTGGGATTTTCAGGCGGAAAAAAGGGGATGTAGACGCTGAAGTTTGGCGCCGTGTTGTTAATCCGATGGGTAGGAGTCTCAGGAATCTCCAGAATCACCTTCCAATCAGCCAAAATGACAGTTTGACGCCATTTTTATGCAGGAAGTTGTCTGCTGCGCCGGAAGCTTCAGAGGTGCTGGCCGGGGATTTTTGAGACAGGGCCCATAAAGGAGAAGATTCGGTGACTTAAAATCCCCCATCGAAGTTGAAAATTCGGTTGGGATTCTCACCCAGAAATCTCGAGATGGCGCTGGTATGTGTTTATAGGTTCTCTAGTATGTGTTTGACCATCAGCGCATTCCTGGTTGTTGCTTGAAAGCCCATCACCAAATCGACTTCTCTTGGTTTTCTCGAGATTCAAACCAAGTAAATTTCCTCAGGACTCGAGAGTCACAGGTTATTTAAAGATTCTCTCCAGATTTTCCCAGAGATTCCTGAAGAATCTTGTAATCTGGCGATAGGTGAGAACCGTCAAGCCTTAATTGAATACCTTCATGCACCATCCATGGATGAATGACTGTTCAGTTCTGAATGTTCTGATGAATGTTCAGGAAAACATTAAAAATTGGCGATTGTTATTAGGAACGTTTCTTGGGGTCGTGTGACCCGGAAGTACAGCAGAACAACGCTATTTCAAATGAATCATGGTCGTGTTTTTTTTTGCACAGCAACCGCTAGGGGGCGTTACTGAAGAACATGGGATTATGGGAAGGGTTAGGGGAATGCCTGGTTCTTACTGCGAACGAAATGCGCATTGGTCATTACAGTATTCCTTGCTCCCCCCAGGAGGCGTTTTACGAGCAGAAATAAAAAAGCGCCACCTAGGGCTCGCGGAAGACGGTTTCAGAGCGTAAAAAAACGACAGACAGGGAGGTGGACGCGGGTCATAAAGGGGGAGTGGCCCAGTGTTTAACACGACAGGCAGAAAATTGACTCACTCCTGTCAAAACCCGCACCTTTCTGTCAACACAAATAATACAAGTTCATTGCCATTTTTTGTTGTTGTTGCCATTACACCTGCCTTCTTGTTTTTCAACACCCCTGGCCCGCCAACTTTCAACTATGTCCAAAGTCAACAGTATCGCAACGGATTAAGGTTAAGGATGGCCGAGGGGATGGCATTCTCGAGGTGTCCAGCACTATGGGGGTGGAGGCCTAGAGCTGCATGCAACGCTAGTATTCCTAAAGACATGATTTCCATAATCCATTATGTCTGCCTTAATATCAAAGATCTGTGAAGAATTTGTGAAAATCATAAAGAATGGTCTCTAAATCCATGGAGAATCATGAAAAGCATTCTCAAAAATCCATGAAGAGTCAGCAGGAGCATTCTCGAAAATCCACCAAGAATAAATAAGAGCATTCTCGAAAATCCAGGAAGAATCGATAAGGGCATTCTCAAAAATCCATGAAGAATCGATAAGGGCATTCTCAAAAATCCATGAAGAATCAATAAGAGCATTCCCAAAACTCCATGAAGAATTGATAAGAGCATTCTTAAAAATCCATGAAGAATCCGCAAGAACCTTCCAAAAAAATCCATGAAGAATCAATAAAAGCATTTCCAAAAATCCATGAAGAATCAATAAGATCATTCTCAAAAATTCATGAAGAATTAATAAGAGCATTCTCGAAAATCCATCAAGAATCAATAAGAGAATTCTCAAAATTTCCTGAAGAATCAACAAGAGCATTCTTAAAAGTCCACGAAAAATGTTTTCCAAAATTCAAGAAGAATCGTGAAGAATATTTTCTAAAATTCATAAACAACATTCCCCAAAATCCAAGAAGAATTTTCTCCAAATTCCATGAAGAATAGTGAAGAATATTTTCCAAAATCAATGAAGACTGTTTCCTAAAATTCACCAAGAACGTTCTCCAGAGTCCATGAAGAGTCACAATTTTCTGCAAATTCCACGAAGAACCATGAAGATTATTCTTCTAAACTCATCACATTTTCATTTTTGTCGTATATTTAAAATAATCATATTTTCTAAAATCCATTATTGCACCAGTCTCAAATTTTAACAAAAGTTTACTTTATTGGAATATATACTGTATGTATGTTTTTAATTGTTTTGCTGCGTATTTATTATGTTTTTTATATGCATGAATATTATTGCAAAACATATATTTTTAGTCTAGCATGTATGTGTTCAATGTGTTTGAAAAACATGTTTTGAATTCCCTTTGTATATTAATGTGTCAACAGCTGGCATGCACTGCATACATTGTACCTTGTAGTATAGGCATTGAGTTTCCTTTTAAAAAAAGTTTCAGGTCTTAAAAGGACATTACCCTGAGGGATGCCCACGCATGATTTTCGCCAAAATATTATGCTTAAGCATTTCATGCATTCTACACACAATCTTAGAAATTAATTCTTGACCGGGTACCTTTCAGAAAATTTCTGCTATAAACATCCAGTAAGCCAAAGCTGCAAGCTTACGACTGCTTACGAGGATCGATGCACCCGGTTGGCTTAGCGAAATATGACCCATATCTCATGGGTGTACAGAGGCAATTTATATCCTGAAACTTGTTTCCAGATATATACATATATTTATTTATTATTGCTTGATATTTCTCCGTGTGTTTGGAAGAAGTTTCTCCGCAACTTTATTTTCAGAATAGAAAATGATCCTATTCTATGAGCAACTTATTTCTGGAAAGAAACTGACGTCATATAGGTTTTACAGCCATGCACATAAGTTTCTTTCTGTCGGATGGCCATTTAGGAAAGACATACGTCATAGGATGGAATAAGCAGTACTGTCCAGTTAGTTAGTCCCCCTTCCCTTTGAAACAGTGCTGTCATATACTGTAGGGATGTATTCTGACAATATCGTTTCATGTTTGCAGCAACAGGACATCGTTTCAGTTGAAATAACTTTCCTGCAGACTCTAACATCCGTCAGATATGTAGCAATTTGAATCCCGAAATTTGTTTCGAGAAATATTGTCGCCTGACATTCTCCAGTGAGTTGGGAAATATTTCCAAACAAATTTCCGTAAATATTTCCAGGATGAAAAACGATCCTCTTATGAGCAACTTATTTCTGGAAACACACTGACATCGTAGTTTTACAGGCAAGCATAAAAGTTTTTGTTACCTATCCATGCAATCAAGAAAGACGTTGGAATAAGCAGTGTTGACAAATTAGTTTACCCACATTTTCGTTACAGGGTTGATATACATGTATACTGTAGGGATATATTCTGAAATTTGTTGCTCCATAAGTGCATGCAGCAACAAATTTTTTTAGTTGAAATTAATATTCAGCAGTTCCCTGCAATTTATTCCGGGATATAAATTTCCTCGTGCATGACGCCCTTAAAATCGATTCGTACATTCTTATATATTTGGCAACAAATTGCCTCACATATGTCGCGCCTCAATTAACAAATTGAACAAATTGTTAGAATAAAAGCAAAAAGTAAAAACAAAAAACTAACATAGTATGGAACGCCGATTTGCTTCGAGTGTGATTTGAACTTTCAGGTTGAGCTGCATTTTCTTGTTTACTTAATACTTGAGTAAAGAGAAAATTTAAAGAATCTTTGTGTCTGTTAGGAAAAGAGAAAAAGAATTTTTGCTTCGTGGAGGAAAATGATTTCAAAATAAGTATTTACTGCATTTATTTCACCGGGAAAATTCCCGAATTTTGGAATTGCAGACATACTGCATATGTGTGGGAGCACAGTAAATCTTTTAAAGTATGAAATTTACTTACCGACCACCAGCGACACCCATCGGGCAAAACAATTGGTAATGCTAAAACGATTACCAATTGCCCGCTGGGTGACGCTAGTGTTCGGTAAGTAAATTTCTTACTTTAAAAGTTTTACTGTGCTCCCACCCTATGTTTAGCACATGTCTTAAAATTAAGGCTTTTTTTAAGCCTTTCATTTAAATTTGTTGTTCTTGACCTAACAGACCGCGTAGAGGCGCTCCACCTTGCGGCGTTCTCGTTACGTCATACATCTGACGTCACGCGCATGTCTTGCTCGTTCCATGGACATTGCCCTCGCACCGTGGATGTGTCTGCTCCACTTTTCCTCGCAGTATTTTCAGCGCAAATTGGCCTTTAGAAAACATTGTAACAGGTTGGAAGATCTGTTTCATTGCCAGAGGAGGAAAGAAAAAAACAAGTCCATCACTAATTGAGCGAGGTGAACGCTATATGTTTCAACCGAATTGCGAACCTGCACAAAGGTTCTTGGTTTGGCATCTCAGGTGCATGCAAAAAGCCGGGGACGATGGCGCTGCTGCTGCTGGGATGCATGCCGAATTCACTCGCCAACTTTTGTCTGCCTTTTTTGTCAAACAAAAATGCAGATAGACAAAATCAACAGCGGGCAACCGAGTTTTTGGATAAACAAGCATGACTGCATGCTCCAGTAGAAAATGTTGAAATAACATTCTCGGAATTAATCGCTCTATAGCCACTCTTGACCCGCGCTCTGCCCGTAATAGACAGTGTGCCAGGGCTGAATCCTAAATACGAATTTTTTGGGATTTTTTTGAGACGTTTGGCTCGCTGAACCTACCGAAGAAGTGAAACTTGTCTCATTTCTGACTTCTCTGACCGAAACTCGAAAAGGCGCTGAAAAACTACGTGGGAAACGAAAATGCAGACTGTGCGACGTTTTTCACGTCTGGAGCGACATCGTGACGTCATCGATCTGCCCCACGTAACTCCCCTTTCAAATCTTGTCTAAACATGGTCTTGTAGGGTGTCAAAATGACCGTCTCAGGGCTGTCCACTTTTTGGGTTGAAGAGTTTTTCATTTCGACTGACCGTTACTCGGTTAGTGCATTTTGATGGCAATGCCCAAGGCCCTCCTATCTGCGTTATGAGCCTTGTACTTGTTTATGCAACAGACACTCGTACGCTCAGTAATGAATGGACGAAGAAGAAACCAGATTTGTAAGTCAAATAATGGGAAAAGTGAAAACAAGATGTAAATTGGATAGTCTGGAGCAAAAAATGTCATTGGGTGTCCACAATGTCACCGGGATGCACCGCGTGCGCCGGCTGGCAGCGTTTTGTCCGCTCGTAAAAACTGAAACAATGTTGCAAATCAAGAGCATAAAAGAGTCAATTAAACTGGCAAGGTAATTTAAGTGGCGCCATTTGCATCCCCCTGCCCACCTTGCCAGGAATTTCGGGTTTTGGGCATCGGGATCCAGGGTTCTCGTCTTGTTGCCATAAATGTCGAACAAAACCATCCGCCCCGCAAACAGGGATTACATGGCCGCAATATTATCTCAGTTCAATTTTTTTTCTTGCTAAACTGCAATGAAATTGCACCGTTTTTCAAAAGACATAATAGTTTTCTGAAGTATTTTCTCTGAGTTCAATGATGATTTTCGACCTATAAACTATGACCAAAAAAAATACTTTTATCGACAACGTCCTAAAGAAAAATTAAAGAATGTTAAGACTTTCGGAAATTCTGTTCATTATCGACACCGTTGATTAATGTTTAAATCTAATTCGAGGTATTTCATTATTCGATTTTTCATAAATTTCTCTTTTTATCATGAAGTTGCTGAATTCCAATTCAGTTGGTAATCCATCCGAAACTATACAGTTATGGTAAATTATAAGAAATGTTGTTTTTTACTGATTATGGAGCTCATTTTGCTTGACTTCATACCGTCTGAAACATCCAGAAACTGAAATTTTTGAGTTGTGTCAGTGGAAAACCTGGAAAGGTCAGGGGACTTAAAAATGTCTGGAAAAGATAGGAGAAAGTCAGGAAAGAATGATTTATTTTGAAAAAGTCAGGGAAATTCAACGTATTTAAAGTTGTCACAATCCAAAATCAATGCTTCTACATCTTGGCGCATTTGCAAATTTTTTAAAACAATTTCAATGCTAATTTTCAAAATCTTCAACAATTTCCGACGACAAATTCTCAAAATGTTCAAACTTTTCGCAATTCAAATTTCCAAGATTTTTTATCTTCTCCAGAACGAATGTGCAAAATTTTCAACAGGCTCGATCTGAGGACCAATTTGAAAAATTCTCAACCTTTACCGAGTACAAATTTACAAAACTTTCAACATTTTCCCAATACAAATTTGTGATAGTTTCAAAAAATATTCATGCTAATTTTGGACAATTTTCAAAATTTTCCTTTCATGACTTTGTATATTTTTCGAAATTGACATAAGTTTTGAAAATATTGAAAGTGGTCCTGTATAGATTTTGAAAAATCAATTTTTTCATTGGTCAGGGAAATTTGTTTTAAAACATTGAAAAGTCTGGGAAATTGAATATGACATTTTTGAGGGAAACCTGAATTTGTGCACAAACGTCGTGTCGACGTTTTCGGTTTAAGTTAAACGGGGAGGTAAGTGACTCATTTAACCTCATTTGGGGCCACGTGTGACAGGTAGATTAAGATTTATTGAAAATTAGCGTCATTTTGGGCTTTCAAACCCTCAAATGCATCGTGGGAAAATTAGGGAATTCCGGATATTAGCAGCCAGCCGTGCGACCGTGTTTTACGATTTGACCCCATTTCCCCCCAAAAAAGTGAAAGAAGTCGTGATTTCTGTTTATCAACATAGCACAGTTATGCAAATATTATCGTGACAATAGAATGGGGAAATAAACAATCTTTATTAAGATGCGTGAAAGCTGGCTAATTCAGTGTCCACATTTCTGGAACACGCCGAAATTGCCTATTCAGTTTCCTGATTTACCAACTTTCTGTAAAAAGTTGTCCAAATATGCACGTATAGATGCAATAGATGCCTCACAAAATTTCAATTGTGTGACCTACTATATAATGTAGTTGTGCAAAAGCATCATAGATGGCGCTGCGTTTTTAAAACCCGGATTTATGAGCTGTTCTGTTTTGTACCGAACACTTCATAGACGAACACTTTATCAAGTCAAAAGTCAGTTCAGCTCGCATACAGCACCACAAATCAACATACTTGTCTGAAAAATATATTTTGGAAGAAATATTTTAAAAATGGAATACCATACATTGCATGTGTGCAGTACGAGTAAGGTTTCATGAACACATATGGAAATGTATGTACATGTTTGAAAATGTAATCAACGAAATATCACGTATTTAAAAATGAATGTTTTTGGTACTATGAATAAATTGTCTGTACATGATATGTACCAGAAATTTGAAAGCTTATGCAATTTTGCTAAGTTAAGTTGAACTTGTTCCATTCTCAGATATCTTACAATGAATTTAAAAATGCAAGTATAATTCAATAGGTGTCAAACAAATGCGTATAAAATTCACTTAGTGAATATTCTAAGCACAAATTACATTATACATGAAATTCATGAATGTATTTTGAAATGCGTGTAAATCAATTTGCATTCACAATGCATTTAGAAAATCTTTTGGGATATGTACTGTATTTGCATAAATACATGTACATTTAGACAGAAGTACATCCAGGCCTTAATGAACGTCTGAACATACTGTATGTATTTACTCATCTATAGGATTTTTGTGGAAAATGTTATGACTCCATTGTACACTCCATCATGGCTCCATTTTACATATTGATCCATTTTAAATATGTACATGTTGCAGCAATTTCAAAATCTGCATATTGACCTATTTTACATGCATGTATTTACATACTCTTGTAAGTCGACTAAAACAAATCTGCATTATTGAATATTTTTATTTTATTTTAATATTATTATAAACAATTTTTTTTTTAAAAAATATCGTTTTTCAAATTTTTTTCGAATGTGTTATGTATATGAATCGATCTTTAGAATTTGCATGAGTAATGATGCATCTTTTATTTTGACATCACCGAAACAATTTAAATTCGACTAATATCAAAGATGATAATAAAAATATATGATAATGAGACTTAAAAAAAGTAAAATTCACGATACGCATTATTTGCTCGACAACCATGCATGTACAGTAGAACCTCCGTAAGTTGACCACCCAAGGGCGGAAACAAAATGGCCAACATATAGAGGTCCATCTCCCATAAATTAACATGCATGGTGACCAACCAGTGTATGAAAATTTGGTCAACATACGGAGGTGGTCAGCATATGAAGTGGTCAACTTAGGAGGTTCTACTGTACCTGAAAGAAACTTTTGAGCTCAAGATTTAATGATATCATGCATTTGATTTGAAATCGTTTTTAAATGACCATAAAGAGTTTGATGCAACATCACTAAAACCTAGAGGAAAAAACTACATCATTAGGAAAATCGTATTTATTTTTGTGCCACAAACAGGTAAATGGCCTGGCTGTTAAGCAATAGCCAAACAGAATTAACTCATGGAAATTTGGATTTAATAACCCCGTAATAAATCGATTCATCAGCCATAAAAACAGATGTGAATTCAGATATACGGCCAGATATCGAGATTATCGCAAACAATCAAAATGGCGCTGCACAGGTTTGCAGCAATTCTAGTTGTTATCATGTGCGGAGCACATCGTGCAATGGCAGAACGGGTAGACGTATTGAACATTATATTTCATTTTTCAATACATTTTTAAAAACTACTAATTTAAACATACAAATATATATACGCGCATTATACACATACATTTTAAATATACGTGTATATAGCCTACTTTATTTAATGGGGAAAAATTTGGATTTTTTTTAATCTGGCGATTATCGCCAAATGTAAAACTATACATACATATTTTATTACTTACGCGTAATTATTAAAATATAAAACGAAACGGAAATACTCGCACGTTTTAAATTCGATAAAACATCTTAATTAACATGTGTATATCTGCAACATAAATTTACAAAAGTGATTTTTGAAACGTTAGCAATGTCACACTATTCATAAGTTAAATCACTAGCTGTGGTTTACTTTGTCTTAAATGCTGTTTATTTTTTATTAATTTAAGAATCTGGGAAAAGGAGGTTCATTTGATTGTCTACATCGGTTCATGTTGTCTACAATCAAAATATTGGTAAGCATAAAACCAGTTAAATATGTATTTGGCTTCAATAAGCAGTGATTGTTCGAACACTCTTCATCACTAAATTATGGTTGAATAATCCAATGCACTTATGGTC
>JAQGBX010007727.1:0-11148 GCA_034698745.1 Megaphyllum sjaelandicum | reverse complement strand
AAAATTCCCAGGTAGGTGACGCTGACACATCCCCTGGCGTTGGTGTTTAGCCCTCGTGTGCAGAAATAGGCCAATGTAAAAAAATCCACAAACTAACCAACCAACCAGCCTAACATACTTTCACTCTAATATTTTATACATGCATTCTATGCCAAGACTATTCCTTCCCTAGCATTACATAACATTACTTTTGCTCACAATTCTACAATGCACAGTTTCCAACCTAACACTGTTTCATACAAGCCTTTCTCATCACATTTTTTTTAAAATTTCATTGCATACAGGAGGTGTGGGAAGAAATGAGAATAGCATGTATTCGAAACCGTCGGCTTGGAAATTTAGTTCGTTGTAGAAAAGCGAGTGAAATTATCTCATTTAAGTGATTAAACTTTCTTACACACTTAAAATTGGTGCGAAAAGATGAAGTCCAAGAAGATAGTGGGTCGATCAGCAGCTTTTTTTTAAACTTTTGAACTCATTTCAGGAGCGGAGAAGTGTGACATTAAAAAAATGACTTCATTTTTGGTCATTTTTTTACGGAAAAATGACCATTCTAAAACGCGTCAGAAAAATACGTCATTTTTTGGTTATTATTTTAAAAAGAATGACCAATTCGGAAAAACGTCAGAAAATGGTCTGTAAGGAGCTTAAAAAACAGTGAATACGATGTTGCCTTTTGGGCTCCTCACAATTATCCATTAATAGTTCTTTGAATTTCTGCCATCCATAGTCATAACTGGTATCATTTTGTTATGTAGAACCAAGACTACATTACCAAGCAATTATTTTTTGAATGTATAAAAAATAGATTTCCAAAAGGTTTAATAATGAGGAGACAAAATGTTCGATTAACGTAATTTCAATATGACTCGATGGTAGATTTGGAACGCGAATAGCCATATTGCAATTCCAACGATCAATTTTTGGCCCACGTGAGGAAGCAGTTATTATAGTACCGACGTTTTTCACGCTCCCGTTCGCTTTTCTATGATAATAGAAAGCTATCATTTCATAATTCTATTACAGCCTACTTTCTGTCAGAGGAATCTTTTTGTGTTGACAGCTGCCTTAACTTCCTCTAAACTTAATCGGATACAAAATATACCTTGGATGGATTGATGTGTAGCCGATTAGTTCTCGGTCGCGCATGCGCAGTGGTAGCAAAATACGCCCATTTAATCGAATCTCGCATCGGATTCGGATTTTTTCCTACTGCGTGAAACGGCCTAATGAATACATCGTACATTCGTTTAAAACGAGTGCTTTCACAATGCGTTCAGCTTCTGTTTGAGCACCCTATTATCACGTCCCTCGCTAATACAGTATAACAGCCGACTCGCGGTTTTAAAGACGTGTATGGATCCCATAAAAGTTCTTAAAAAATAGAAAGTTCCTAAATTGGAATGGTATTATAAACGACAAAATGCAATTTGCATTCATCTTCACACTATTATTAGTTTCCAAAAATATCCCTAACACCAACCATTTTCTAACCCATTTAGGAAAATTCTCCGTTCCATAAAACGGAGTAAAAAAAACCTAACGAATAAATGAAATTTTTGTTTCAATCCTTGAACAAGGTGACTGAAAATGTTAAAAAAAACTTTCGTTTTGTAATTGAACAAAAAAAAAAAAAATCCGCTCACCCATTAAAATTTAAAAATTGGTTTAACAAATATTTTAAAAATAAAATCCCGTCACCCGCCCCGGCACTGCTGAGCCATTTTTAGAGCGTTAAACAAGGAATCAATTCATACAAATTTACGTGTGAGTAGTCATCACGTGATCTTTGAATCGAATCAACAACTAACGATACGAACCAATGATACGAATGAAATGTCACGGGTGATAACAGGGTTCCCCCAGAAATTTCACTTTCAACGTCCCTGACTTTTCCAGGATCTAAAAAAATTTCCCTGAGCAATGATAATGTCAAAAATTGACATATTTTCCAAAATCGACATACAGTAAAATATTTTTTCAAAATTTACTAATAAAATTTGGAAACTTAAAATAGAAAAATTAAAATGATTAAAAAACCAAATTGCATGAATAAATTTTAAAAAAATTAAGAATTTTGCATTCAAACATTTAGAAAGTTTTGCAAATTTGAACTTGGAAAACTTGGAGAAATTGGCAAATCTTATCCTCGCAAAACTGGAAATTTTTAAATTTGGACCCAGGAAACGTGGAAAATTTTACAAATTTGTCATATGAAAATATGAAAAATTTTGCAATTTTGTCCTCGGAAAACGTGGACAATTTTGCACTTTTGTCTTGGTAAAACGTGGAAAATGTTGCAATTTTGACCTCAGAAAACGTGGAAAATTTTGCACATTTTTTCCTCCTAGGAAAACGTGAAAAATATTGATAATTTGTACCCGGAAAACGTGGAGAATTTGTCAAATTTGTCCTCAGAAACTGTTAAAATTTTACAAATTTGTAACAGGAAAATGTAAAAATGTTTACAAATGGGCCCTGAATACGTTAAATTTCCCTGACTTTTTTTTTAAAAAAAGTCATTTTTCCCTGACTTTTCCAGACATTTTAAAGTTCTCTGACTCTTCTAGGTCCATTTTTTATGTAGAAGCATTCTGTAAACAATAGAATGCTTCAGAATAAGGGGTAACTTACCCATCATCTTCAATGTATTTATGAGTGAAGGCCAGAAGATCAGCAGCTCTCCCACTTCCGTCACAAACGACAACTGGTACAGGATGTGGATCCGTGACGTACTCCAAGACACTGCGGATAGTGTTCGTGCCCCCTTCGATGATGACGGCCACAATAGGAATTCGGCGATCTTTTTCGGTATGGTTTTTTCCAAGATATGGCAAGTTTACGTACGTATTTTCTCGCACCGACAAGCTTGGGTTCATTGGTTCACCTGGGCAAAAAGGAACTTTGTCAACTACAGATACAGCGAGCTTACAAATAAACCAAGTATCCATGCACTCACTTTTAACAATTGAATCCTTTTCAAAATATAGGTAAGACATAATCAAAAAAAAGATTGTATCAGTATTACTAATAAAAGCTCTTAAAACTGTCATTTGAAGAAGTTTGTCCAGCCTCCAATGAAAGAAGACGTATTAATTTTTTTGTGTGCTAAATTATTATACTTCATGTACATCCTTTAGTTTGACCTGGAACTTCGTCTTTTTCTGATTTGAGGGTAGTAATTTTGAAGTTTTGGATGTCCTAAATATGACCGATTAAATGTTCGAAAAAATGTCCCATTGAATTTTTGAAAAACGCTGATGATGACGTCATTTATTAAAATTCGATTGATGACGTCATTCCTTCAATTCTGATGATGGCGTCATTCATTAAAATTCTGATGTTGACTGCATTCACTAAAATTGTGATGTTGACGGCATTTGAAAAATGTTGATGATGACGACATTTGAAAAATTATCATGACGTCATCATCCGAATTTAATGAATGATGTCATCGTTTACTATGCAGCCCCACGTTACTCTACCTGTCAGGCAGAAAAGTCAAAACAATAGCAGCATTTTCAGTGTGTATTTGAAAATTTGCGAAATTTGAAAAAAAACAATGTGGATTTTTTATACATATATATTTTCAAACATTTTGATTTTAAATGTTTTTGTTGTTGTTAATTTCAGTTTAAATAGCATTCTGCTTAACTTTGACACAACCTTGCATTGCTTTTGCGAGTTTTTCAAAGCAATTCACACTAAATTTATGGTAAGACATTGACATTCTGAAAATTCTGAACAAGATTACTTAAATACATTTTTCGAGAGTTTTATAAAGCAACTGGACAGAAATAGAGCATTTCCTTATTAAAGTACAAGCTCGTATTAGATTACAGTAATTAATATTCGAAACAACATCAGGCTACATGTATTATGTAGAATTCAAGAAAATATTTGCTTATTCATGGATGTATTTTATTTAGGTGATTATTTTGCGATACTCTGAATGTTACAACTGAAAGATAAAATACGTTCCAACATTCTTTGAAACTTTAATGGTAATTTGCTTGAGATAATGATAGGAATGGAATGCTCACTCTGGATTATGACTTGATTCCGAACTTCTTTTTCTAGCAGTTTGCGAAAACTAATTTCGCATCCGTAGTTTTCGATTGTGCCATCATCCACCAGTAGAAAAAAAGCATGCCTGTCGTTGAGCACTGGGAATTTGTTTTTAGGAGAACTGATGCTGTTGTACAAAACAGTTTTCTGGAAAAAAAACCCAATTATTATATTTCTTTGAGGAAAAATGAGAAACACATTAGGAATATTGATTTTGCAACAAACAAACAAAATAGTTTTGTTCGAATTTTTGGTAATATCTTTTGTCTGTTTGTTGTTGATTTTAAAGTTGGCCAGTTTCAGCTATACGCGAGGGTTAATCAATATAATGTAATTTATAAATGATTACATGTACCTGCAAAATCTGGTAACTGCTAAAAAATATAGACAAGGTGTGAACATTTAAATAGAAACAGTATATATAAGCAGATGATTGCCTGAAAATCGTCGGCTTTGCAGATGCGTTTGTTGAAAATGGTTTGTTGAAACAAATTTAGACAAACGAATTTAGACAAGCCGTTTGTTCGGCTTTAGGCAAAATGTCAAAAACTGAGTTGTCCTAGAATATGCGGTTATGCCTCCAACATAACGAATTTGTGATATTTTCTTACATTTCTTCCAAGTAAGTAATCTCGATTTCCAATGATACCCCACGGTGCAATCCCAATAGTGGCAATTTTTCTTCTTAGCGTCTGCTCCCTTTCGTTCTTAAATGCATCGCCCACGTACCTAACAACTCCTTTAAAATAAAAAATAAATGTAGAACTTGAACACGGATAATCTATAAATTCGATCCAGGTATTTGCATTTTAAAGAACAACCTTTGATATAAATATTGCAAGTACGCAATCTTTTGCTAGCTATAGCATATAATAACGTTTATCACTATATATACTTCTATACTACTGTATACTCGTAAGTAGCATATCATTCCCTTATATGTTTTTTTCTTACAATTCTTAACGTTATCGATGCTCTAACATACATGTATACAGTATGTAACGAAAAATATGCATTATATGCTTTTTACTATATACATTAAGGGTCTGCAATACCACGACGCGACACTCTTTCGAAATTAAGGGCTCAAGGACACTTTTAATTGCTAACGTGCTCTTACCCTACATATGGAAATAATTTAAATTCAAAGTGAGAGAAAGTGCTAAAAATCTATCGTTTCATTTAGCATTTCATTTTTCAATTTAAAATATAGGCACAAAATGAAAATTGTTTTAAACAATTTGGTATCTGCAGCCAAAAAATTGATGCATAATAGAAAAGTCATTTTTACAGGGTACAGTATACCTTGAGCTAATTTACGAAATGTCACTTTGGCGTGCTCATGTTTTTACGTTTCACTTGATTGACCACTGTGAGATCACATCCCAATTTTAATTAACTGCATTTTACCAGAATTCGTTCCCTCAGTAAAAATCCACGCTTCTGTTGTCTTTGCCGCCTTCAGTAACCCTTCCTGGATGACTTTTTTCAGATTACACTGCAGGTCAAAGTTCGCCTTACCCCCATGAATGGACATGACCAATTTGGGCAAACGAAGCTTCCACTTGCTGGTTAGCAAACTGAAGACTTTCCTGGGGTCAGTATCATGAGACAAACGAACGTACTGTCAAAAAATAAGAAGAAAAAAGTTATCAACTACATTCTAAATTAGGCTCTAAATAAAATAAACCCTTACGAGAAAACGTTGTCGAAGTTCTTGTTGGATATTATATGCAATGAATATATGCGGTTCATAGACCAATAAAATTTAACAATAACAATTAACTCATTTTCCATTTTTTGATTTTTTTTTCTTTCGAAAAGACAAGATTTTTTCAAACGGTGTTAAACCAACATGGGTCTGAATAGCTAGATTTTTTAAAATATGCTAAAATTATGAAAGTTCCTTATAAATTAACAATTATGTATTATCTTACTTAGAATGTCATGAAATATAAGTAAAAATCTATAATACATTTTTAAAAGATTTCACTTTTATCCAAATGAGACATCGAAACACCAAGATTGGTCTTAATTTAGAGATCCACAGCACTGCGAACTTAAAAGCTCTCTGTTAAACCACAGTTTTCGCATTTCTAACAAATAATCTAAACATTTCTTTTGGAATGTTCATTGCGAGTAAGTTTCATGCCTATTTTGCATATTTGTTGCGTTTTTCTATCCATTGTTGCCTTAAAATGTCATGTTTCAAAATTTAAAAAATATTGATGAAACAAAATTTGATAAAAATTACTTTTAACAGTATCCAAATTAAACATCAGAAATACCATATTGAACACTATAACAAAATAAAAAAAATTCCAGACAAATAAAATTGCGAATATGTTTTTGACGTGAATACGTCATTTAAAAATTGGTGCGGGTACATTCCCAGAAACATTCACGTCCCCAAAAAGTGTAGACAATTCATAGTCCTATAACTCCAGGGGGAATTATCACCGCAGTTTACCCATACACTTAAAGGTGGGTCACTAACCCATTTCCCTGACTCCCCTTTGAACCGCTTGGGGTTGAAAAAAAACTTATAGTGGCATTAAAAATATCATAAAAATATTTAAAAAGTCCTCTTTCGGGCATATGCTGGGCTGTTTTATGTATGCCCAAAACATATGGGTCAAATGCCCATTTCAAAGGCTTTTAGGTACTATCTCTTAAACGATAATAGCTATAAAGAAAAAGTCTATTCGAAAGTTGTAGAGCGTCGAAAAATTAGTTTAATTACTCCATTTGCAACATTAAATTAACGATCGCAACAAAACAAATGACTTAATTATGTGCTTCTCTGTTGTCTGCACCCATCCATAACACCGCTACATTACAGAAAGTGGTTTGTTTTAGGAATCGAGCTTTCCTTGCAGGGGTGCAAACATACAAGAAGCCCAGAAGTGATTTGTTGTGCGACGATCGATAATTAAATGTTGCAAATGGAGCCATTAAACTAATTTTTCGACGCCCTGCAACTTTCGAATTGACTTTACCTAAAGGCCCTTGAAATAGTTCTTCGTGCATATATGTTTTCGGCACCATTAAATTCAGCGCCCCATGGTTCCTATATTTCCCCATTGTCTAATTTTTCATTTTTGAAACCATTCTGGAGATTTTTGGCACTGGCCGTCCATCCTTTCTGTACCACCCTATAGGCCCTATGTACATGTATACACATCAGAATCTACACCATGACGTTTGTCTCGTACTTTAGTTATCATAGACCATTCATCCATAATGCTGCCATATAAAACACTAAAAATTGCCCATACTCTAACAGAACTGCTATGTATCCACCAAGACCCGTCGCCTTCATTTCACCAGCGATCCATTTACCAGGCATACCTCCCAAAAATATTCATGAACCTTAAGACATAGTCTGGTCTGTGTTTTACACGTTTTTGTTTTTTTTAAAAATGTTGAGTGCTTTAGGGTTAAACATGCTAGTCATGGAAGAAAATGTTTCGGTATAGTGTTAATAGAAATTATAACAATTTTTTTGGAAGACGATAACATCTGTCGAATAAATGGATATTTCTTAAGTGAGAAATTTTTTTATAACAAAAAACAATATTCCAAAAATGATGTTTAGTTTACAAAACACAACTTTCCTAAAAACCTAGACGTTTTTAAAACAAGGCATTTAAAATTTACCTAAAAGATACTGTAGATTTTTCTGAAGAAATTAACCATTTATTTTTAAAACTACGAGCGTACAGTATGTTACTTTAGCTACCAGCTAATTGGTAGTCTACTGAATTTCCAGAAATATTCAGAAAAAAATCCAAATATTAGACATTAAAAAATGAAATATTATGCATTTTCTAAATTGATATCACTTTACATGGTATATCAAAATTATTTCATTCCAAAATTATCCAAACGTTCAATTTCCCATACTAATTTATTCCAAAATTACTCAAACACTTAAGTCATTTTCTAGAATTATTTATTCCAACATTACCCAAACGCTTCATGTTTCATTATTATTCATTCCAAAATTACCCAAACGTTCCATGTTCTTTAAATAAATAACTAAAAGCCAAGAAACCCAATTTCATTAATTAACAGTAAATATAGTCCATCATTCTCGTTTTATTGTTAAAGTTTTCATTTCATTGTTTTTGATAAAAGATGAGATATCATCTGCAATTTGTGAGTGTTTATTCACCTGAGTGATTAATGAGGCCGACTTAATATTGGTTACATTTTGATATTGTTGTATAAACTTTTCTTTTATACATGCACATGTATAATCTGCTTACAAAATGAAATAGAAATCCAAGTAGATTTTTGTACTATGAATAGATGAAACAAAAACGTTAAATAGATTTTAGCATTTATCTCTTTTATTTCTTACAACTTCTTTGAATGTATATTCGCTGAAAATTTACCTGTAAGGACAGTAATTGCTCCAAAATGTTTTAGTTATAATTTTTAATAAACTGAAGCAAATTATTGCCTACATTTTTTGACAAAATATTTCCGCAAACTTTATACTTTTTATGAAAGGTTTGCACATCGTTAATTTTGGAAAAGTTTACCTTGGATGATTGTATGCTATTCTGTCTCAGACAATTAAGTGAACCACAAAATTTAACAACTGACAAGTGTTACCCACAAATCACTTGAACACAATTAAAAAACGATTAAAAAATTAGGGAGAAATACTGTATTAGAGTCTGAGATACTCAGACATAAGTTTTAGGAATCGTACTTTAATTGACATTCTAAAAATCTTAAGCGAATTTTTTTAAACCAATCAGCGTTTTGACCCCGCCATTTGATGCCATTTCGACCCCGCCGGATTACTTAAACAAATTAAAACATGTCATTAAGGACATACATGTACATTTACGAAGCTTAATTGTTGTTTCTTTAAAGCACAACATACGACTCATGATACGAGCGTATACTGTACCTTATAAAAGTGTTTGAACAAATGTTTGAACCATTGTACATTAGATTTCTATGAAAACATTAATCAGTATGGTAATGTTTTTTAAAAAATCAGAAAGCTTCAAATGTCTCAGCTCAATAACAATTAATTTTAAAAATAAATAGGTTTTTGAAAAAATAAACTTCTAAAAACCATAAAATCATTATAAAATGTGGTCAAACGTTCGGCAGAAATTAAGAAAAATGCGGAATTTTGAAGAACGATTTTAAATTTTGGAAAATTTCTCAAATATTTGTACAATACCCCAAATACTTGAAAAATGTCGCCAATATTTTTGGAAATTTACGGATTTCTTTTCAAAATTTTGCAAATATTTGGAGAATTTGGCCGAGAGGTAGGCTTCGATTTTTATACAAGATCTACTGTAGCACTAGTTCAAGCACTTTTGAGATGAATTTACATTCCAAATGGTTGGGCAATATCACTTAATTTATTTTACTTTAACGTTTTAAATGTATGTTTTAATAAAATTGTTTGTGCACAAGATCAAATATCGTTGATTTCTTCTCACTGTTGAAATGTAATAAAGTGAAAGCAGAAACTGGTTGGTTGGTTTATGGATTTTTAACGTTGGCCTATTTCTGCACACGAGGGCTAAAAACCAACGCCAGGGGAAGTGTCCGCGTCACCTACCTGGGAATTTTGCCTACGAGGGGGGACTTCCTACCACACAAGAGGGATCTTTAACGTGCCGAGATCAAACGGAATCTACACGGGACCTCGGTTTAAACTCTCATCCGAAAGAGCCGCCACTTAAAGAATTTTGTACATCCTCAAAATTCTCAACAACCTCGACCGGGGAGCGAACCCCGCTAGTTAGGATCGAGAGGCAAGCGCGTAACCCACTCGGCCATCGGCGCTGGCAGCAGAAGCTGGAATGTTTCATTTATTTTTAGGAGTCATATATTTATTTGCACATTACATTTCGATTAATTTCTGCATTATTTGCTTTTTAATTGCATTTGGATTTGTAGAATGTGTAAAAAACATCTTGCACATACAAGTACGTGTAGATGTATAAATTACTCGTACAAATAGCATTTTTTTGAAATTTTAAACTTTTCAAGCACTTTCAGGCTTTACAACATGCTGCAGCTGTTTCAAATAAAATATGACTAAGTTGGCTACCTGAGCTTTTATTGGATGCGAGCCACCTTGGAATTCGATGGTCCCATAGGCATCTGTTTTCTGAAGGTCAGAATGCAAGGAAGACCGCCAAATTTCTGGACAATGAACACAAGGACCTTCTTCCATACCAGAGCCTAGCAACCTTTCTGAGTGATCAAGCCGAAGCCGTCCACAGCAGCATCTGTTAAAAAATAAAGAATTCAGAGATTGAACAGAGGACCAATTAAATGTGTCAAAATAGTGAAAATACTACCTAACTTTATATTTCCGAACGCCTCGAGAATTAAACTAATTCAATTGTGTATACAAAATCGAACAGCAATAAAATCATAGCATTAAACTGCGCAAGTTCACATCGGGATGTGTTGAAATAATTCTTGCCATATTGAATTTTCAAATAGCACATCTCATTTCACATCTCATTGAAGAAAATAAATTTTGGGGGAAAAATGTGAAAGTGATCTTTGATTTTTGTAGAAATACTGAAGATTCCTGAAATTGTCATACACAGTGTTTGGAAGTTGTGAGAAAAAACGATAAGTTCCAAACGTTTTACAGAATATTCACATAAATGTATTCTAATACATGAAAATAAGCAATGGATATTTTACGGACAAGACATGCTGAATACAATAGGAAATTCAGAAGAAATATTGAAAAAAATTACTACGAAATAGAACCAGAATTCAGCCAGATATTTTAAAATTATTGTACATTAAACATAAAACATACAAGGTGTGTGTTTAATTTTATTTTAGTTTTTTAAAATTGTAGTTTAATAATTATTATTTTTAACAAATTTTCAACTGTATGAATGCACACACATGCATCGACTTATTGATCTATAGTTCGGCTATCCACAAAAAGGGGGAGCGCCAATATTACACAAACTACCGTCTATCTTACTAGGGGCTTGTCCAAACTGGGCCAAGTATAAACTTCATACTTCACACGTCATAAGTACGCACGTAAAGCAAGCAAGTGTG
>JAQGBX010007726.1:0-11148 GCA_034698745.1 Megaphyllum sjaelandicum | reverse complement strand
CTGGAAAGCAGCAGCCAGAGAAAGGCAGCGGAACATTTTGGTGTTAGCGAGACTACAGTTAGTAATATCCAAAAACATAAATGTGAGTACTTGGAGAGATATGAAAATTTAAAAATGCAGATCAACGATAGAAAAGGAGGAAAACACCCTCCTTTTAAAGACCCCCAAAAGAAGAGGACATCAACCACTTAATAATGCAGCTAAAGTCATTTGCTGTAAATGATGTAGCCAGCATTGAGAATGCTTTTGCCACTTACATTTTTTAAAAAAACAAGAAACAGACCAATATTGACCATTTTTTTCAGAAAAAATAACTAAACCATGTAAAAATCTTAAAACATTTAATTTGATTTCACTGTTTTTGATTAGCCTACATGTATGTATGATTTTGTATGCTATTCTCCGATAAAAGCATATGTTCTCCATATGTTGACCACCTACATGTACCTATGTTGACCATTTTGTTTCCGCCCTTTAGTGGTTAACTTACGGAGGTTCTACTGTAGCATTGAAACTGGATGAATTACGAAATGGCAACATTTACAATTACATTTACGTAAAGCAAATCTTATTTCGTATAATACGTGAGTAGCTTTATTATTTGTAAGGTAACCCATTGCATTAATTTGTAACCATTCCATTACAGCACCGTGCATTCATTCATTCCATCACATTTACTCATGACATTAGGTCAAATGTAGGTATTACACACCAAATTAAGTGAATAATTTAACTCCGCTTTGTACGTTTAATTAAAGTAGGTGTTCAAAATGCCTTCCTTCTTTGCCAAGGCACAATCTGTGAATTGGCCTTGCCTTGAATATTCTAGTACGGACATTCATGCATTGCACTTCTGCTGTGCATGTTAGCAAACATGCAAGAAACTAAAATCTTTTTTGGAACGTGAAAATTAATAATGGAATGTCGCAAATTTACCCATCAAACTAATTTCACGATGCCCTACAGCTTTTCAATTAAACGTTTTGTTCTAACTATTACGGTTTACAGTGTAGAAGATGGTAACGCAATGACTTTGAAATTAAATTCCAAAGTTACCGAAAATGGCCTCATTTGATGGCACCCACCTACAGTAGGCTATATTACCATAATACCACCAACTCCGATTTTTACCTCCTGTCCAATCCCAAATAATCGAATGGAACCAATCGTAATACTCACCCAGTATGTATAGGCATTATTAATTGGCCTATATAGATATTACAGTTTAACGTTTTTCATAGTTTCAGAAAACTGGCCATCATACTGTACTTTTATCTTATCTGAAGCATACATGACTCAAATTTGCTTTCATTGGTTGTCTTGCACATTGTAGCCTTCGGCAGAGGTGAAATTAATTTGTGTACATATTATATAGTGAATTGTTTCCAATGACGTGTTTAGAATATTTCATGCACTTTATCCATTCATTAGATTTATTTCATGGTTGTTTAATTTGTTTATTTCCAATGACACGTTTTATTTATAAAACCTTTACAAGGCTTAATATCAAACTGGTGTTGACAAAATTTCTCTTCGCGCAACTTTACAATACTTCTTGGTACAAGTACAAAACTCATTATAAATATACCGTATTTTATAAAACGGAACATTTTATTCAAAATACTATACAGTGCATGCGGTATAATTAATAAACCACCCAAACAACAAAGGGGTATAGCACATTGCAAAATGCGGACTATACACGAGGGCGGACTATCTATGATTTTTAAATTTTTTGAAAAAAAGTGCGGACATCGCACTTGTAAGACATCGCAATATCTTTAGATCCCGTGAAATTTTGAGCACTTGAAACTTTTCGTATGAATTTCGTTTATCAGATGACTACTGAATTTATTAAAAATGTTATCTAATTTTATCATTTCGTTTCTTATCGCCATGGAAGGCTTTCTGAGTCAATTTGAAAATTCAATGCTTTAAAGGTTCCACTTTGAAATGTTGCATGTGTTGTATGTTGTGGTTTACTTTCTTCTCTTTCACAATGCATCAGGTAGCCATGACAAGGACAATGGTAATTACAATAATTTAATTTTATTGTTTAATAGCGTGTATAAATTAAATTTTAGGTATAGTTCGTTTTATTTACTGAAATTGTAAAAGATTAAATAATTTGTGCTCAAGCTGGAAATTATTTCCATTTCCTACCTCGTGTTTTAATGCTGTTTTCATTAAACTTCGCTAAAATTTGCATATTTAGAGTTATGATTCCTACCAATTCGATTTAACAGCAAGAACATTGAATTCCATTACTATACACTGTATCAAAAAAATCAGTATTAATAGAAAAAGTTACATATACGTATTTCTAATTTAAATCTAATAGCTATAATTAACACAACCAAATAACTTTAAAATTTTGCAGAATTTAATATTTTTGAATTACCAAAGTGTTATTTTTAAATGAATTATAAACTTAGTTTTTTTACACAATCTCTATAGGGTGCTTTTTGATCCCCAGTTTTATAATTGAATGTTATCGATGATTAATTTCGAGTAATTATCATTGCAATGTTCTGTTATCAGCGCTTAGTACTTTTTAAGATTGATGTTCGAATTATCCGATTAACTGGAAGTGTTATGAGAATTGGGCAATAATACTTATAAGAAACCCTGGGTGTTTGACTTCCTGATACGTTTATGCTCATTGATTCCTCGAATCGTTATGGTACAATGATGCAAAGACATCGTTCTAAATTAAATTTTATGGGGCAATTTCAGATTTACAGAAAATGCCGATGTATTGGTATAATATTACTGGATTCTTCGATAAAAGCATGACATTTTCATGCAGCATTAAGACTAATTCCAAGCCATCAATGAAGTGGATTACAGAGAAAGGTTTTATGAAATGAAATTGTCGAACTATCTCCATTCCAGTCATCGCATTTGTACTGTTTATGAATTTAATGTAAATATAACCTAAGGGTAACTTTCAGATAATTTTTTAAAATATGGTAAAGAAGGCAACTGGGATGATGATGTATTCTCAATTAATTCATGTCAAAAATGCAGTTGTAAAGCAGCTATTGATTCACGCAAATTGGAAAATATTAGATTCATGGATTATAATCATCTGGGTATTAATGAAAATCTATATCATGCTAATTGAAACAAACATTCTGTATGAAACTTTTTATTTTAATGATTCTTTATTTAATCATTCCTTAGACTTCATCGCTTTTCGCCAAGCTGCTATTTATTTTAAATCAAGTGAAATTCTACACTCGACTTGCACAATATCCCGAAATACTTACGATTTATTAGTTACCTGGGAATATAATATACATGAAATTATGACAAACATTATATCACATATTTCTGGAAGAGGAAACGGTATCTCCATTGCTCAGATGCAAATACAATCAGGGTCTGTTTTAAACAGCGTTATATACACGTAAGTTAAATGAAACGTATACATGTACTAAATGTATTTACTATTAAGGGGCTGTTTTAATAATAACTTGTTGAATTGAAAAAGGCATAAAAGTTACTTCTAACCTAAATTTATAAAGTTAGCTTGAAACCAGTGTTCTCCCAAAAAGAATCTTAATGTTTGTGTCTTCATTTCACTTTAAACGCTTATACTTTTTAAAGAATATTTAAGATAAGCGAAATGATATTTTTCATTGATTTATTTCAAAAATAATTGACTTATTTGAATT
The DNA here is from genome assembly GCA_034698745.1 of Megaphyllum sjaelandicum. Lineage (NCBI taxonomy): Eukaryota > Metazoa > Arthropoda > Diplopoda > Julida > Julidae > Megaphyllum > Megaphyllum sjaelandicum. The sequence continues at coordinate 7,468 of JAQGBX010007726.1, read as the reverse complement.
ATGAACTTAGTTATCTCGACATTTGGAGAAACATTCTTTGAAGTTTACTCAAGGATTTGTATTAAAAGATTGTAACTGTAATTTTAGGTGTAACATGTCTGATATCATTCTGCTGAGTAATATTTCTTCCGGTGAAGGATTGAAATCAGGTGAAATGCCCTTTTTTCCCCTCATATAAGCTTATTGTAACTTTGTTTAATAAAGAATTAAAAAATAAATCTTAATTAATACTACATGTAGTAGACTCGCGATTAACCGGGTAAGTTGTAAAATGAAATTATCCGGATAATCGAAGCCTCGAATAATCCTTAAAACCATGTTAAACTGGAGTAAACTGTATAATGCCAAAAACACGCAAATGAAGCTCAAACCTGATGTATAGCAATGTATTTTGTTGATTAGTCTGAGGTAACGTTTGAATTACCTTAATCATCAGACTATGATGCCAGTTTTTTAAAATAGAAATTGCCTTTAGGACTAATTTTTCATGTAAGTTTACTCCACGAAGTCATTTTGTACCCATTTGAATTTCAGCCTCCTCCAATTTATTCAAAATTATTGCATGAAAAATAGTCGAATGTAGGGTATTGTTAAGAGCAATGACCAAAAATTACATGTTTTTGATAGAGAAGTAAGGAGCCGTCCATAATTTACATGTTCACATTTTTACCACATTTTAACTCCCTCCCCCCTTCCCTCCCCTAGGTGGACATTGGTAGACAATTATGGTACTCATCCACAGAAATTACATGTACATTGCCTGCACCTCCCCCCATTTCTATAAATGTGAATTTATGTTTTACATTCTGTATGCTATATTTACAGTACATGTGCTCAATATTACATGTATATTTACAGGTTTCTCTAAAAAATTTTAATTTCTACTTCTTGATCTTTCCAGGATTAAGAAAAATTTCCCTGACCAATGACAATGTCAGAAATTAGCATACCGGTATTTTGCAAAGTCGACAAAGGAAAATATTTCGCAAAATTTATTAATCCCAGGTTTGAAAATTAACAGAAAAAAATGCAAAAATTGAAAAAAAGAAATTGCATGAAATTATTTTGAAAATTTAACAATTCTGTATTCAGAAATTGTTGAAAATATGTACTGGGAAAAAACTACCAAAATTGTGGAAAATTTTACTCTGTAAAACCTGCAGAATTTTGCAAATTTGTCCTCCGAAAAAGAAGGGAAATTTTTCAGTTTTTTCCTCGGAAACGTGGAAAAGTTTTGCAAATTTGTACTCGGATAATGGGATCTCAACAACATGACTTCGTTGAATTTCCCTGACTTGTTCAAAATAAGCATTCTTCCCTGAGCTCTTTCGGACTTTTCCAGGTTTTCCAGATCTGGAGGTACCCTGATTTATTAATGTTTAACCAAGAAATAGTGGTTTTCAATGACGCGAACCTTTTAAATTTCAGATATTAGTAAATTTAATTAGCAAAAGCGAAGTGCAAAAAGAGTGCATGTGTTCATGTAGACATTTGTAAGATACCCCCTCCCTCCCTTGGGTGGACAATGGTGTACATAACGAGAACCCCCTCTCCCCCCCCCTTAGCTGTCTATGTAAGTAATGGACGGCCCCTAAGTATAACAAAAAGTTTGTGACAATGTCTTTTAACTTAAATCTCCCAATATCACCGTTCCTAATTTTCAACTTTCAAGTTGTGAAATGTGTGGATTTTTCAGGAAAACCCGTCGGTCTATAGTTATATATACTTTATTTTATTATAATTAGATGAACGCTATTCTAATTTAAAACAATTTCACAACATGTGTTTTTTAATTTTTAATAATAAGATGATGACTCCGAGAACACCATCAATGGTTGGTCAATTTTGTATATCATTATTGTCATAATTGTCGGAATCGTGATAATATCAGGGTTTTACACTTGGTAAGTGCAACACGTGAATTGGCGTATCGTGAATCGTGAATGTAAGCTAAACTATTTTACGTTGTCTGCAGCTGCCAAGTACTTTGCTGTGAACCGCCACCACAACATCCAACAAATGATCCAGCATTTCTAGTGGTCGTCGCTGCTCATTTTAATGGCTCGCCATCTAACAATCAACATTCTGGGCCACAACCTCCTGCCGTGCAACAGCCTCAATCCGTAGAACCTCCACCAGCGTACCAAGAGGTGAGTACACTGAGTGGCCAAGCATCGTACCTCTTGCGTATAAGAAGATTAGGGCAATTATGCCGTGTAATTAAAGTGCTACTGAAATTTGCCAATATGGATTTATATCCCCTTGAGCTACTGACTGATAGGTCGTGACAATTCAATTCAACTCAGTACCTACAGCCAGCAAACAAATGCCGTGTAGTATACCGGTAGGCCGGGTTTCCGCTTATTTTCAGAAAATGTCTCCTGCGTCAGTCGTGATCAACTTTATGCATCATTGTTAAATTGAATTTGTAACAAATCTGTGTATTGTGCGCTGCTCAATATAATTTGCAAACTAATTAGCATTTTTCAATATTATATGCATACAAACATTATTGTGTTAACAATATTTTTCTGCAATCATTATTAAATGATGAGTTAAATTGGGTTGCTTCCATAAATTATAAATTCGAACTTTTAATTTGCATTCGTATAACACATGATGCAATGTTCGATTGTAACAATACGATTCGACTTTATGCACCCTGATTTTATTTTGGAAAAAAAAATTGCGCTGCTCAATGCAATTTACATTTTAGTAGTAATTATTGAAATGCTTTGGGCAATCAACTGGGAGCATACCAAAGACGTACTACAGCTGTTTTACTTGCAATTGCAGTTTATTTTCAAGAGATCACAACGAGCTACAGTAATTTATTTCCTTACCATTATCCTGATGATTTGGGCATACTGTATATCCTTAAACATGCATGTGGTTTTTTTGGCAGTTAAATATTTTAATTAATTTATGCACCTTCACGATATTTGTAGATTGACAGAAGTGAAACGCCTCCTCCATCCTTTGAAAGTATTTATTCAATGGAAGTGAAATGAGAGGAAACTGACGATAAAACCATTGCAACACATATGGGAAATGGATTCCATGTTCCAATAATTACAAAAATATTCCAAAAATTGATATTTTATTATTGGGATCGTTTTAAGAAACAAGATATCACATAACAGTACGCGTCACTGTGCTAAGCGTTGGAGTGCCAAAATCGATATCGAAACATTGGAAAGAGCCCATTGCAATATGTTAGCGACAAAAACGAATCATTTTGGAGTGTTATAAGTATGTTTTCATAAAAATTATTTATTGTTTAACAATAAAATGTGGCAATGTTGGTAAAACAAATTGTCTACTATTATATTAAACCGTTTAAATGGGAGTAAAGGCAATTTTATTAGAAGACTATTATGACAACTAGCCTCGGAATTGGCTCAGGAAACAAGATCGCAAAATCCTAACTCAAATAAGACATAACAAAAGAATAGAAAATCCGATAAAGCATATGGTTTTGATAAAACAATAGCATTTACATGAATATAACTGTTACTCTACGGGCATTATTTGTTTACTATCAAAGACTTACAAAACTGACTCATCATATTCAGTAAAACCCATATACTATGTACATGTAAACCTTTCGTATATTAAATACTGTGTATAACCTGTACTACAGTTGTATGTATGGAATGTAAATGATGAAATGCATTTGTTGTGTCATTTTTATCTTATCTGAAGCATACGTAACCAGCTCCATTTTAACATTTTTGAAAAGCTGTTGTAGCGGCATTCAGTATTTCCATTTGTCGTTTTGCACATTGTGACCTTTGGCAGAAGGGAAATGGATGTGTCTAAATACATAGTGAATTGTTGCCAATGCCCTGTTTGTAAAGTTGTTTTTACATTGGAAATGGGTCCTTGTACAGCATATTACGTTTACTGTTGCATTTACGGTATCAAATTTCTAATGAATTTGTACAAAATGTTATCTAATATTACAAATTCGATTTTTATCACCATGGAACTGATGGAAATGCTGCATGTGCTGTATGCTAAGGTTACCTTAGATCAATTAAACAATATTTTAGCCATGAAATGGATATTGGTAATTACAATAATTTACTTTTATGGAATAATATCGCGTTAATGTTTAGGTACAGTATATATTACACGTAGACTACTATATTCTAAACCGACATGTAAGTTTGTATATCTGGATTCTACTGTCTAAAAATTCGCTAAAATTTGTTTTTTATATAATACTAATTACTGTCAATTTAAAAAGAACCTAATAATTTGAAATACAATACTACAATTGAACAATTCAATATTTTAATATAGGCCCACATGTTCAAAAAGGTCTGTTTTTTAGAATGTGAATTACGAGAAATAAAATGTTTTCATTTGTCAATTAAAAAAACATAAATAAAGTCTAATTACTTTCTGTTTGAAATATTCCTTTTTGAATGCCATGGTTAGTAAAATGCTCTGAAATATGCGGTTTGACTTTTTCTGACACGCCTAATATCCAGATATAACTTCCCCGGCATCATATATTTCACTGCATAAATCAAATAAATTATTTTGTAATTGAAATTCAAGCGATAACAAAGGCAAATAACTATAGGATTATTCACAATTCCTAGTTATTTGCTCTTAGTCATATTTTTTCAATTTAACGCGTTAATTTTTAACGAATCATGAATTTCAATTTGTATACACATTATATGTATTTATTTCTAGATGGTGCTTATTTACCTCTTTCATAAACTCTTTTATATAACTTTACGATTGAAGTTTAAAGTATCCGATGACGTTGAATCATCCTGATACTGATTGGGCATTACTATAAGACATCTTCGACGTTTTCCGTGAAAGTGTAATTTGATATTTTTCGCCTTTACCCTACATACATGTACATTAACACATTTGTATAATTTATAATTATAGATCATGCATATCGCAAAATATGTCAGCGTTTACAGAATACATTTATGTTCGTTGATTAATCGAATCGTGGTCGCCGACTGAAGCAAAAAATATTTTCCTACTGCATTAAAGCGAATTTCAGGCCATCAGTAAAGCGGCTTGGAGAGAAAAGGTTTATGCAACTAAAGAAACTGTCTGACCATATCCAATCCATTCCATCGAATTCTGTTTGTGTATATTCACGGTAAAAAAGGCAACTGGGATGATGACGTTTTCTCAATTAATTCTTGACAAGAATACAGTTGTAACGTTAGTAACCATTGCTTCTGGTAAAGGCCAAAATTTTTAACTTCCTTGAAGTATTAATGACATTCTATGTTACTTTCAACCAATAAGCTAATTGAAGACATCTGCACCGAGCGATTTAATTTAATTATGTGTTCTTTATATTTCATTTGATTTCATCATGCACTTTCATCCAAACTGCTATAAGTGAAATTTTAAACACTCCACTTGACTTGCACAATATTCCGAAATATTCATGCGTTATTACTTTTTTGGGAATATAACATGCAAGAAATTAAGGCAAACATTAGATCACGTATTTTTGGACGAGAAGTGGTTTCTCCATTGGCCAGCTACAAATATAAACTTATTCTGATTTAAACGACGTTGTTTACAAGTAAGTTGAATACAATATTATTACAGAAATTTGCAGCGAAACTGTTTTTATAATGACGTTTTGAACTGAAGAAGGCATAACAAAGATCCTGTAATATATGCCTGCAATATTTAAGTATCAATAAACTTATACTTCTGACAACTGTAAACAGTTCACTTACGAGCAGTTTGCGAAAAGATATGTTCATGTTTATGTATTCATTTCGTGTAAGGCTCGAATATTTAGGAGAATAAATATGACAAAATTAAACATGACACACTTGGAATTACTACGAGCTGTTCTTTTTGTTATTCCATTTTTGTACTCGATATTGTATCAATATAAATCAAAGAAGCAACCTAATACAATTTTATATAGAAGTTATATTTTAACAATATTCTAGTCTTCTTGCCGTTTTAGTTTACTGGTTCGCTGGAATTATGCAATTATCTAATAAATAAAATAGAAAACGTGTGGTCGTGTATGTGGTGGTGGTGTGGTCGTGTGGTCTTGTTTGTGGGCATAGGCCATTCAAAAAAGGCATGCGTATGGTTTAGGGGTCATACAAAATAGGACGTGTTTGTGTGTGTGGTTTAGGGGTCATTCAAAATAGGACGTGTTTGTGTGTGTGTGGTTTAGGGGCCATTCAAAAAAGACGTGTGTGTGACTTAGTTGCCGTTCAAAAAGGACGTGCGTGTGGTTTAGGTGCCATTCAAAAAGGACGTGCATGTGACTTAGAAGTAATTCAAAAAGGACGCCATTACCTTAGTCAATGTTTATGATTTCTTCAATTTTCCCCGGGCAACGCCGGGCTTTACCGACGTATCGATCGGTATATGGTGAATTTTTTAAGTACAGCCCGGGCAACTTAAGCCGGGCCTTTCCGCTAGTATGACATATTATAATAGATTTACTAACGAACTGCAAATTAGTGATTTAAAATCCACAACATTCTGCTTAACTGTTAAAATTATTAAAATTTAATTATTTTTTTTTTAAATTTTCAAATTTAAATAGATAAACTTGTTTGGTGACAAATGCTTCCAAGTTTATTAAAGAATTTTTTTAAAACAAAAAATACCTTTGTAATTTTAGGTGTGACATATGTCTGATGTCATTCTCATGAGTAATAGTTCTTCTGGTGAAGGAGTAAAATCAGGTAAAATACATGTAACATTTCTAATATACGATAATTGTGGGATGAAGTCATTAAATGTTCAATGATATTCTGCATGTGGAAACCTCGCGATTATCCGTGGAAGTCGGGAAATTAGCCGGATAATCGATGCCTTGAATAATCCGTAAAACAATAGAATTATAACGCTATTTTCGCATTAGAAGCTCATAACTGTAGTATTTCAATATAATCAATTGCTTAGTTTGGCGCAATGCTTACAATTACGTTAATAATCACATGTGTTTAAAATTGAAATTTCATTTATGGGATAAACTTTTTCGGTTAGTTACTGCATGTCTTTCCGTGCATCGTCTACACGTTCAGCAATATTTTGCACTCATTTGAATTTCAGTTTCCAACAGATAGTTCAAGATAATTGCATTTATAAAATAGTCAAATGAATTATATCTGTAATATAAACGACCAGAGAATACCTTTTCATAAAAGTGTAGTTAGTTACACAATGTTGATGACAATATTTTTGAACTGCAATGGCTCAAAATATCTCCAAAGTTATTCTTTATTTAATGATAATTAGATAAACGCTTTTTAATGTACATCAATTTTATAACATGACCTTTGTATTTTTAAAAAAATTAGATGATGGCTCCGAGAGGTTTCTCTATGGTGGGACACATTTTTATATCATTGTTGTCGTAATTCAATTCAATTCAATTCAATACCCCGCGGTCAGCACACACAGTGCCATGTGGCAGGGGGAGTCGCTTCCTCAC
>JAQGBX010007725.1:0-11148 GCA_034698745.1 Megaphyllum sjaelandicum | reverse complement strand
TTACAATTTCCACAAATAATTTCATTACTGGCTACAGTATCTGAAGCACGTCTTGGCACTGGCATGCAAATATCTTTGATTCTATTTCCGATCTAGTTTTACATGAGGTGCAATAAACTGTTTTTGTTGATACTATAATTTTTTTTTCACACGTACAGTACACAACAAATACTTATTAACAGATAAACGGGCTATTATAGTCGTATATCTACGTTTTACTAAGATTTATTCGCTTATTAAATTACTATCCAATTAGTCTAATCACTGTCTAATCTCGTGGTCTAAAAATAATGTTATTGTTTTTTTTTTAAATTTGGTGAAGTATTATCTTTGAAGATTTCCTAATTTATCTGCAATGCACTTTTTTAAGAAAAACTATATTAACAAAACTTTTTTTCTTGTGAAACTCAGTAAAGTTATGTAGGCGACATTTTTGTCAAACGACCTTTGTGCCGTCGATCTTAATGTTTGGCGGCCATATTGCTACACGACCTTTTCTCGATGCGACCTTGTTGCCTAACGACCTTCTTGATGTGCGACCTTATGTCTGCCTACCAATTGACCGGCGACCTTTCGCCTGCGACCTTTTGTCCGCACCCCGGTTTAAGCAGCTTCATGCCATGCCCCCTGGTGCGTCCACGGCAGGCCCTCTCAAAATAATCACAGGCTGGCACTCGAAGTTTCCCATGCAGTATCTTGAAGGCCATGATGAGCGTACCTCTGCGTCTCCTGTCCTCAAGGGAGAGGATACCTAGTCGTTGGAGTTTTTCATTATAGGGCCTACAAGGCAACTTAAAGAGTCTCCATGTGACTCTCCTTTGGACTGCCTCCAGGCAGTTGATGTCGCCCTTCTTCCAAGGGCACAGCACGTGTTTATTACACGTGTGCCAGCAATTTAGTCCTCGTCATTTGTGCGCGCGCAAGCAACTGCATAAAACTATACATCACAGCAAATGGCTCTTATTTTATTATTAGCACAAAAGAACGACACAGGAGATGTCACCTACATGACATCATACTAGAAATCGCAGAACATGTTTAAGATTGTGACAGAACATGGTTTAAGATGTATCAAGATTGTGATCTTAAAATATTTTTGAAAAATCATCGTATTAATGCTCTAAGAATTACACGTAATTAATGACCCCCACATCAACGGAAAAAATTAACAAATTACAAAGGAAGAAAAAATGCCAAACAACAAAAAGTTTCATCAAATTCGCAATTAATAAAACAAGAAAACTAGGTGAGATCCTTCAAATATTTGTCGCGAAAATAAATGTGTTGCATCGAAGTTGTTGCTCTTTTTTGGAAGCCAGCGAATTTTATAGTAGATTAAACAACTTTCTATAATGCTAAGATATAATTAATCTGCTCAATCGCAGGCTAATTAGCTGTTGTGAGTTGTGACTCAACATGGGTGCTTAGGTACAAAATCGGGCGCAACATTTCTATCCTAGATGAATATGAACTGGATGAATGTTTCAACTCCATGCCTGCGATAAGAACAAAAAAATAATACCTGTCACTATGGAAACGGGCATTATCGTCATCGTTAAAATACTTTGGGACAAGTGAGCTTTCAGAAAACTCATCGAGGTTGCCAACAGATAAGAGCAGCTCGGCAACTACTGCTTTTATAATACTGCGCTATATGGTGTATGCACTTTTGTCGATGGAAGGTGTTTGCAGTGAGCATGGGAAGACAACGTGCTGAGATACAATCTTTGAACGGAATTCATTAAAAACAACATATCGATTTAGAAGGCCTAACGACAACATAACAGGCTCACGGCTTTTTAAAACTTCAGGGGTTGCATTGTGCCGGTATTATGAAAATATAAAGCAGTATCTTAAACTGGTGTATACTAACGAGACCTTGGTTTTATTGGAGGGCATAAATGCAGTCATTAAAACTTCCCGATTCCCGAAAGGATTTAAAACTTTAAACGCTAATGATGTTAAGGATTTTAATGATTACAAGGATGTTTTTTCTTCTTAAATCCACCGCAAATCCATGCATCGGAACATTTACCAAAGTATGGTTTATAGTTTAAACTGTTAACATATAAAACATTTAAGAGGATTGGAAATTCAACCAATGACTATATAAAGTAGAGGGTTCTGCATTTGGGATTTTTGGCGACGAGCATGTAGACGAGATTTGTCTAATTTCTGCTCGTTTAGCCGTAAACCAGGCATTTATTACGTCTGAACATTTCAGGTTAATAATAAATGGAACTAAAAGAAGTTTTAATCGCCTTTTAGTTTCGAGTTCTTCGGAATAAAATGGATAGAAGAAATTTGAAAATAATCGTCTGCATGGCTCGGAAAGCTAACCTCATGAGAAATTTATACGAGACGTTAATATTTTATCAATTAGCCAAGCATAAAATGAAAATGTGTTCGTCCGGAAGAAATATGAAACCTTTCTGACTACATTAACAGCTTTTTAGCATGAAAATACGAGATCGAGATGAAAAGGAGATAAAAGCAGGATCATCAGGTTGGCGCATAAATGTCACTGCCCAACGGCACAAATCGATAAAACGAAAATCCCTCCAGGGTTATCAAATATATGGTATGAATTTCACATTCAGAATCTTGCATGGCTACATATATTCGCTGCACAGAGCTTCATAGAATTTCCCTATTTCTTGGATGCACCATTGGCTTATTTATTAAAATATGCTGTATATTAGGAGTTTGAAAAGTTTGCGGTTGACGCGTTTAAGAAAAAAAACCGAAAGCAGTCAAATGTCAAAAAATATGGAGAAAAAAGAAGTCAGAATAGGAAAGAAGAAAATTCACCATCAAGATAAAAGAACGGTCAAGTAATATACGCAGTGAAAAACGATAAGTTAACAGTACAAGTGTTTTAAAATATAACATTGTTCTCAGTAACTGTCACGTTTTATTTAATAACAAAGAATAGAACCTTACTCGGTAAATTCATAGTACCTGAAAATCCACACTGTAAAATAACAATTCGTCTACCTATGCCACCTTATTTGGGTTATGATTCCAAAAAATTTAGAAACTTTAAATTTCGCAGTTTTGCCGAAACAATCCCATTTTAAAATGAATATGCTTGTTAGTCCTGACCACCCTGGATTGTACGCTTGCTCTGAGCGGGGATGGTCAAGCCAACTACTTGACCCTTAGATATGCCGTTGGTAGCGTTGTCCCCCTCGGAGATGTATGGGGCACATTTACGGCTTCTAAATAGTAGGGTCCATTCACTGGGATGTGTCAATTAGTAGGGAATGCATACAAGAGGGGATGTACATAAGCAATTCGCACACTAACGGTCAGCATAACAGCGGTTTCTGGCATTAGCTACCGTGATACAGAATCAATCCGTAAAGGCAAATCATAAAAGACCTGACAAAACTCCTAATGCTAACACTCAATGTAAGGCTAAACCTAACTGGACATTGCAACAAGTGACACTAAGCACTAATAGCAAAGATCTAAGATCCATTCAATAATACAAGCAAGGCTTTCTAACAACATCCTAACTCCTAAGACAATTCTAACACTACTGGTCAAAGAGGGGTCCCTCCCTAAGATAGTTTATCTCACCAAGGTGTTGTCCAATGATCAGGTTGTGGTTGAAGTCTGCAATATGGCCTCCGGCTGCTCCTCAATCAGAGTCCAGATTAGGTCTGATTCCAATGCAAAAGTGGCCTTCTTATATACTCTGAGGACAGCTAGTTTATCTGTTGAGCTTGTTTACTGATTTGTTTATTGGGGGGTGGAAAATGTTAGTTTGACCAAATAGGCTTAGTTCATAACATCCTGCCTGTGCCCAACTTAAGGGGTGAAGATTCAACTCTCTTGGTTCAGTTCTATCTTTTACAATACTGAATTGTCCATAGGCTTTATTGTTCCCTCCTTTGGTTATCCCAAAATCACATCTCAGATGTGTCACCACTTCTACGAAATGTTTGTTTGTTGTGGCCATATATGGTCATAGCCTGCGTTGGTTGGTTTGTGGATTTTTAACGTTGGCCTATTTCTGCACACGAGGGCTAAACACCAACGCCAGGGGATGTATCAGCGTCACCTACCTGGGAATTTTGCTTACGAGGAGGGATTTCTACCCCCACAAGAGGGATCTTTAACATTCAGGGATCTACACGGGACCTCGGTTTAAACTCTCATCCGAAAGAGCCTCCACTTAAAGAATTTTGCACATCCTCAAAATTCTTACCGACCTCGACCGGGGAGCGAACCCCGCTAATTAGGATCGAGAGGCAAGCGCGTAACCCACTCGACCATCGGTGCCGGTGCTTGGGTTGGACTTGTTTACAAGTCAACAATTGACGTGTACACAGTTTACGTGGCTGCAATTCCAGTTAAATGTTTACAGTAAGCAGTTCATCATAATTGTTTACTTGGTTGAGTTACCCTGGGATTCCCAGAACTTGTTTACTTGCTTCCTTCACCCTGGGATTCCCAGAATTGTTTACTTGTTTACGGATGAGTCATGGTCATTAACCACGTGGCGCACTGTTGGCAATTCCAAGAATTCAATTAGATGCTAATGTTTATAAGTTGGTCTCTGGTATGCACATGACTGGCAGGTCAGTATTAATTAATAGACAAAGTTTCTGTTCATCACATGCTTATGAAAATATAAGAACCCCTCATTTCTATGCAATATGGAAATATTGCCACAAAACATTTTCACACATGAAACATTATCCAACAAATAAGATCAACTGGCCAGCTTACTCTAAAAGCTGGCAAAAAATTGTTTAATAACTTAGAAATAAAACGATAACGGCTTCTTAAAGCTAGGTTTCATTTATTGAACTTTTCTCAGTCTCGAAAGAGCTTCGGAGAGCTTTCTGACACATACATGTTCATATACGTGTACATGGAAAGCCTATCAAACTTTTAATACTGCTAATGAATGATGATGCAAAACGTTTTCGAGTTCTTTTTAGAGTGTATTCTTTCTACTTAAAATTATGTTAAGCAGTTTACTAGTACTCTTAGCGAAAAAAATTTTTTAATAAAAGAAATAATCTTAAAGGTAGTAATTTAAACTACGACACGTCTAATATATCCCAATACTTTGTACGTTTTAAAAACAACCCGATAAAGAGTCCTGAGAGACTAAAGACACGTATTCAAAAGTCAAAGTTACAGTAAAAGCATGTCAATTTGACCACACTTAATCCGGCCAGGCATTTTATTAGGTCAAAACAGTGCAGAACGGATTTTTTTCCCTATGCTGCCGTATGTAAAAATAAGTCGCTTAATTCGGTCATCTCAACGCATAACTCGATCACATTTTCACAGTCTACATTCACAAACGCGCGAAACAAGTTTGAACAACGCGTAAGCATGCATACATGTATACTGTAAGCATTCAATGCATCAGCGGCTGTACTGATATGGATTTTCGTCGTATTTTGGAAAATAAATTTCAGCCGTTAAGACAAACAGACAACATCAAACGCTACTCACAACTTTTGCTATACATGTAATTTTAAAAAATACGTATAAATACATATTTACAATTAAACATACAGTAAAAACCCGATTTTATGACCTAATTGATGCCAGGGGTGTTTCATAAAATTGAAAATTTCAGAGAATCGAGTTTGACATTCAAAACAATAGAAAACCGATTAAAAAAAATAGGAAACAAGTCAATTAAGTTTTTTTAAGTTTTTTATCACATTATATGTTCATGTTTATCACTTTTGTTGAGCAGGTTTGAAAAAATCATGAATCTTCTTCCGTTTCACCATCTTTATTTTTTTGTCAAAGTCAAAACCCTTATTCTTTAGTTGAAATAGCTGGATTACTGCTTCGAACAGGCCTCAAACGAGGTACCCTGATGTATTTGAGGTCTGCGCCAGCCAAAAAACAAACGGTGTGATCCGCAGGAGCCTCTTTCATAAAACAGAGGTTTCATAGGATGGAGGATCGTAAAATTGGGTTTTTACTGTATGTATTTTTTAAAACAAACATTTTGGTAAGGTCAATCTTTAACATGAAGTTCGTCGTCTTTTTCGGTCAGCCGCTTATTTCGATCTAAATCACTGGAGCCTATGTGATCGAATTAAGGGGATTTCCCTGCATCACGAAGTTACACGAATTTATGGGTGACCAAAGCAATGCTACACAGTAAGATATCATGACGTATTATTTTAAGTATACACGATATTTTACAAGTGAAGCACTATGCAGATTACTAATACTGTATGTTGTTTAACAAAAATTTAAATATTGATATATTTCATATTTTGTGGAAATTACGAAGAACTGTTGTAAGGTCATCATTTGTGAAAGTCACTGTTTTGTATACTTTCTAGTTTCAAGATGCGTGCCTTGCTGGGCTTTATTCGTACGACGCGACTGCTTATTGATGGTAGCTGCTGCATATGGAATTTTTGTAAAGTATTTTGCTTTATACGTCTGCATATTTTAGAAAAGTTTATCAGCCAAGCTAGTAGTATCATGCTCAACTTTACACATGTACGTTCGTATAGATGATGGATAGCCAATTAACAAATGCAGCATTATCATGACGTTATGTTCGAAGAATTGGCGACGACGGTTGCCAACTGCGTACGCCTAATGTTCTCTAATTGACTCATGACGAATGCAGAAGCTGCCTTTTAGGTCTTGGCAGTGGTGTTTAATTGCCTAGTCCACACAAATACCAAAGGACGCATGCCAAGAAATGCGGATTTTAAATCAAAAATAAATCAGCCATTAAGGTTAGCTCACTCCATCAACCGCCCGCTTGTAATGAAGAAGATAATGACGATAAAAGAATTCCAGCACCAGAATGCGGCTCTGCCATGATTTCTTTTTATTTCTCGTTGATATACAATTTCGTGAGGCTTTCTGTGACAAAAAGACAACGAATGGGAGTACCAGAATAAGCCATGCAAACGGGCTTTTCTAGCTAGTAAATTTGTAAACAAATGATCACTGGTGACACTTGACAATAATATAAAGTCGAGACAGTTGCCAGCTAATCGTATTGATATTTCTCCTTTGCAACAGTTCTATAATCAGTCATTCACACTATATGACGTTCATAAATTAAGTCCCAACAGAGTTTCCAACTGAAGCATTAAAGAAGCGTCGTAATAGGACTTTTCATTTCCGTAATGGTCTATTAGGTCCCCAAAATGGCATCTTGAACTAATCATATTGCTTTCTCATCTCGAATATTTCATCCACCAATTCAGATCAATAAAATATGATCGCTCACTAAAAGTTCACATAAAAGTGGGGCGAGCCCTTGAGGAGATTGCACAAAAAAAGATATACGTTACCATTTGCATTATTCACCGCACCCATCTTTCATGACATTCCGAAATGAGTTAATTACAGTTAACGCAGTCACATGCCAAAAACAGCAACGCTCCAATGTCCATGAGCGTAAAAACGAAAACATGTACATGTACAGACACGGGAACTAATGTAAATTATAGGCCTACTAATTCAAAAACTGTTTCAGAAAAAAACGTCGAATTTATAAATCATGATTAAATGTGTAGAAAAAACTTTCACATTAAATGTTATCACTTTTGCATAATTCTAGTCAAAGACGATGTGATTAATTGGGAACAATTTAAGATGCTTTATAGTTTATGTAAATGATTGCGTGGATATATAATAAAAATTAAAATAAGTGGACAGCTCTTGTAAGCAGTTTCACGAGCATAACCTGAATAGCCCTGGAGTAATATTGCATTTGTTTCAACAGAAAATGAAATTATAGCGTATGAACTGACGTTCTTATTAACTTGGAGTGCTCATTCAAATTTGATTTATGTTGTTTACATGTACTAAAAAGTACTGTATCAATAATTGAATTTTGTAGACAATTCGAATACTTTAATTGTTAGCTCCAACATCATTGTCTAGTTAAATGCTGCTAATTGTGCAATTAATTACACCGAATATAAAGGATCCTAAATCGAAAAGAAGAACGAATCCAACCCAGCGCCTGTTGCACGCCATTCATAGGATACAACAGTTCTTTTAGTTGCATTCATTTAAAATCCTTTTACGTTCATTGAAAGCGACTAAATCGAGATTGAATTTCCATTAGGTTTAATCCAAAGTGGCCGATGCCTTTGCGATGCAGATGAAAGCCAATGCGCAAGAAATTTCAATTTGTGCAAAATCCAATCAGTTGACAGCAGAAGGCGAAATTTAGTTACGAAGCAATTATCCATCATCATTATAGATTTCCTCGCGTTTTGCTTGAAGTGAAAATACCTTTTTTCGAACGAAAACAATTCACTCGAAATGAACCTACGTAATTAAATATTTCAGTTGAACGACTATATGTGATTGGATCATCAGAGTAGTTAAGACCAGAAGTCAGCCCACGAATAATACCAAATTATTTTTCTTTCTTCCAAAGAAAATTAAACAAAAATAAATTGAGCCCATGTTGAAGAGATCTTGGCCATTCAATTTAAACAACGACATGGCATAGAAATATTTTCAAATAAATGAAAATCAATACTCTTTTCAAATCTAGTGCTTACAGATAGCTTTCTATGAATTACTATTATGACCAATTACAAAGCCTTTTATATCATTCTTGCGCCAAACCTTTAAACAAACCAAAGGATATTTCATAAAAGCAAATATAGACTGAACATACACCAAATTTTCTAACTATGGCAACTCAAAACACGCTTTTACTTTTTGTTTATACATTATGTTTATAATTATTTCACGTGCTTTGCCGCTAATAGAGTGAAGATCCTAATATAAAATATTTCGTCATTATTACAACTTTATCAGTTGGTACTACTTGACCATTGATTCAATTTTGAGACAGTTGACATTATTGGAAGAATTTGTTTTAAAAGTACATGTATTTCGTCATCATGATAATTAATACCGCATCCTTAATGACACGTACATGGTCCTTATTCTGACACTCGATCAAACTATGCAGTACATTGATAACTCTGTGAGCTTACTGTTAATTAATCCATTTTATGCCATGAGAAGATTAAAATATGTCATAATAAATATTTTGTAAGACCCATTTAAACAAACATTAAAATAAGTATATATTACGTAGAAAACTGCGACTCAGCACTATTATTAATGCTTGTTAAGTTGAGCGTGTATTTTGTTTCAAGATGTTTTCAAACACGGATTACGAGGGCAAAATACCACGTAACATGAAAAGTGATTTCTAGAAAAGCAGGAAAGCGAGCAATAAATAGAAACTGTATACAGTGTACTCATTAAGGATGAATTCTCGATGATGAAATATTTAGTTAAGCATTCATAGGAATAAGTAATGCGGAATAAAAAACATCCATTTAACTATAGGACAAAATTGTATGAACAGTTTAAATGTTGCTTCTTTATTCTTTACATTGCTATTTCTCGTCCTACATATAGCATAGAATATATTTACCATAAACTAAAATTCTCTTTAAATGTCATTAAACATTTCTTGATTAATGTCATAGCTTAAAATGCAATGTTATCCTTCGAACTGTAGAAGTTCTTAAAACCACAGACAATACGATGTACATTTATGCCTAAAATATTTTTTTTATCTACCTTTCTTGTTTGACAAAAATGCTCAAAAGTTTCCTTTTTCCATTTCATATATTTACTGTAAACAATTTATAGACGAAATGCTTCATAGCAATGCCAACAAAGAACGTAAGTACATCAAAGATTGTAAGTTTTCTTTCCTGCAAACTTATAAAATTTGATTCTACGTTTCATCTCTTTCATAACCGTTGATAAAAGCGATGCAGTCATAAGGGCCTGCTTAGAATACTGCAGAAAATATGACTGAAATATTAATTGAACTGCCATATATTTATTTGTCTGAACCTACGTGCTGCCTACTTTCATCTCCCGTTCTTACATGTTTTTGAGATGCCAGGAATGAACTTTTGTCATCAAGAGTTGTAAGTTTGATTCCCAATTGGGTCTATGGATTTTTAGACCACTCCAAGCCTAAGGCAGTTTTGCATTGACTACGGATAAAGAGAAAACAAGGAGAGATCACAATTGCCTTCTGAATTATTTAATGGAGAAATCCATTCTTTGAATTTACTGAAATTGTTTGCAAATGTATCTCAAAAAAACGGCAGACAGAATGTCAATAGCAATGTTGCAATAACGTGCATAGACAAACAATGCCAAGCTCATCATTGATGCATTGCACTTCATAGTTCGAAACATCCATATCTTTTATACAAATCGAGATATTATTTAGGTCAAGTAGGTTGCATCTATCACTTTAAATCCGAGCAGAGCTATTACATGTAAATCCATCTATAATTTATCAAATCCAGTCGAACAAAACATCAATTAAGCTTATTATGCAAGTAGCTGGTAGGCCCTGCAATCGGAAGAATTTTTTATCATTTTGTACGCGTTTTGCGTCATCACGTACAAGATAAAAAGTAATCTTCGGCTATGGGGCTATACGTATAACAGAAGCTCTGGAACTAAAACAACTTTCCATTCAAACGCAGTTGCTTGAGAGTAAAGAATTAAGCGCTTCCTCGGCCCCGAAACCAGGCATGTATTCCAGTCAGCCGCAAACATACAGCTCTTCTTTATATACAGGGTAATTCCTAAAGTCCCCTCTCAGAAAAAACAAATTATATCTTCGAAATGGTAACAGATACGACGATAATTCTTTTAATTACTTTAAAGAGTTCTTCATGAGCTATCCGGAAACCATATTCCCTGTGACCTTGAAAAGTCATCCATGTGCTAGGTCTGCGAATTTTTTCACATATGTCAGAAACCGCTGCAGATACGTTAAAAATGTAAATTAGAAACGTTGTAGGGCGATGCATAATTAGTATAATAAAGTCGGTTTTTAATTGTTTTGAACGTAACACAATGTTCCAGAATTATTTTTTCTCCACGATTTACTCCGTAAACACTTAGGCTGAACTGCATGACACCAAAGCGTTGCGGGCTGCAAAAAAATGCGACCTTAAACCTGCTAAATTGGTGATCATAACGGCGTGTTAAGGCAATTTTAATTTATTTGAGGGTGTCGAAGCTTAATACCGTATTAAGTTGTGGAGATAACATAATTTATTCACTGCTTATGAACAATGCATGGTCTCAAATGCAACATTTTAGAAAACGTTTAAC
>JAQGBX010007724.1:0-11150 GCA_034698745.1 Megaphyllum sjaelandicum | reverse complement strand
GAAATTTATTTATCAAATAACTTACACGTAATAAATTAAGCCTGTAGATATGACAATTAAGTGAATTAAATGAACACATATTGCATATTGCACAACTTAAAACTTTAAGAAATTACTTGAGAGTAGGCCTATGTATAGCAAACAAAGTATTTTATTGATTTAAATTTTTACTTTTAATTTATTTTATTTAAATCTTAAATATAAAGCTAGAGAGGACTTTTTTAAGGTGCTTGCATGTTAAGCATATTTCGAACATGCAACGCATTCGATGATGATATGGCGCATGCCGAATTTGTACAGTACGCCCGCGTAGCGGCGCTGCATCCCGTACCTTCATCCCGTATCCCTACATGCAGGATACAATTTCCCAGCAAATAATGTACATGTATGGCAGGAAAATCTCAATTTGTTGGCTCTCGTAATGTATTCGTATGAGGTGTACTCAGACAAAGGCTTTACGAATCGTACTTTGGCAGTCGTGGAGTCCTGCAAAATCGACCCTCCAGAAAACAATCCAATCAAGATAATGGTGGTTTTTAAACCAACGAAAGCATTCCTTTTGCCCAAGTGACTTCAAGACTGCCAAAAGTACGACCCGTGAAAGCTTGTTTGAGTTCGTGGGTCCTGAAGCGTGACGCGACTCATTTTCCAATATAAAAACTTAATTAACATATCCGCTCGTGCTCCCCTTATGAGCTCAGAGGAATTTTAAGTAATTTCGTTTGGGTGAGGGTCAGAGTGAGAGAGAGGCATAACAGATAAGCGTGGGGACAATGGTCACCCAGCGGGACACTTGTTTATTTCCATTGGCCATGGATGCTGGAGAAAATGGAAACAAAATCGTAAAATACCATTAAGCAAATTGAACAAAAACTTTAAAAGTAACAAACAAGTGTTGCTCGATGGTTCTCTTAAAAGACCTCCCTTTACGTACCGGGAAAACCCATAAAACTCCAAGCCACGGCCACGTGCTGCTTCCCCCGCTGATTTACAGTCCAGCTTGACCTTTGACGGAGGTCTGCGTTTCTTCTGGACTTTCTACGAACTTTCGACTAATTGTCAAGAAAATTAAATAAACAGCGAATTGGGGAAACCAAATGGCAGGAAACCGCATCCTACGACACTTTCACTTTTGTAGCATTCTTGAAAGGGGGCCAGCAACGCAGGATAGTTGCTGATATTTTTCTGTCCCTTATCACATGTGTTGAACAGTGAAACCGAGTAGTGCTCTTGATCTGAAGTTGAAGACTCATGACATTCACAGTGGATCTTTTAAAGTCTTTTTGCATTAGGACAGTAAAGCAGACAGTCATTTTGTGGAGGAAGTTATTAGTTAGCTGTCTTCGATGTAGATAGCCTGATATCTTAAGGGAACTGTATACGTTCATTAATAATGCCAGCACATACATGTACAATGACATTACCTCCAAATATGTTGCATCATTTGCTTTCATTACATTTCAACCACCTGGTTGTACAGAAATGATGACTTTTCGCATTCATTCTGCGCATGCGCTCAGTGTTGCAAATTGGAAATGCGAGTCAGGAATGCGTGGCGCGCAAAATTTAAATAATAGTGTTGTCTATGGAGGAAAACCTACATGGTCAATGCTAATGACAGGATTAATGTCGTCACCACGTTAAAGTAATGATGCCAAAATTCGGATTTTCTACATTACTGGCTATCATTTCACATTTGTTCACACCCCATACGATCCTTTAGCAGACTCGAGATGATTCCATCAGGTCCCAAATAAATGAAGTCCAAAAAAATGTAATGGTTCTGCGTGACCCAACCCTTGACGAGAAAGGGAAAATGAGAGTGTGAAGGGACGGGGGTCTGGAGGGGGTGAAGCCCATCTTATGGTGTAAAAAGTTGGACTCTCCAGGGCCACCGAGCATCCACCTTGTTGGCACGTGCAACAACCCTCCGAAATTCCAGCAGGCAGTGTGGGTGCCGCAGCGCCAGTAATGTCCATTTCATTAGCATATTTTACACACCTGCAACTCTTGAGTGTTCTTGACAGACAATATGGATCCTGAGAGGCCATTATCTCTGCACGGACGCTTATCGAGTTTGGTGAAATTGCCACGGTTTAAGGTGTAGGCCGACGCGTGGGCAGGCACCGTGTCCACAAATCGCCAAAACTTGTTGTTACAGCAATCTGTTTTAAGAATATAGATTAGGAGATATACGTGTTCTGCACTCTTGAGTAACTCCCAAAGATCGTTCATCCACGAACTGGGGCATTAAAACCTGCAAAATGGGCGAATAAATGTGGCTTACTTGCAAATTTCCTGGGTTCGATCGCACCTTTAACGCCATTTTGGGCTGTGTTCGTCTTGTGACGAAAAGACCAGTAGAGTAACTCCGTGTCGGCACCTTTGATGTTCAAATGGCGAAAATGAGTGAAGCGTGCCACACGATAATGTATGATTGAGTGAACGAAAAAAATGAATTTGTTCACTCAAGTGAGTAGGCCTAAGCGAACTTCGTCATTCACTGTAATTCTCTTTACTCCGGTTCGAACTAGAGAACGATGAAGTAGTTCACTTTGGTGAGTGAAATAGGAGTGAGTAACTCACTTAAGTGAACGACTACAGTGATAATCATTATTCTTGTGCAGCGCTGTGAGCTCATGGCTATAGGTAAAAATGGCAGATACTGTACTTCAAAATCCTCAATCTCAGTACTGTTGATGATTGGCTGAAATCAGGCCATAGCGCCGATGCCAAGTCCAATATAGAATATCACGCAGAACCACACTAATTAAGCCGCTGATTGGCTCGTTTTGGAGCCCTCCGATGAAAAGGCGTCTAAACATTCTAATGTCATCTAATGACGATTAATCCTGTTATGACCTTTTGGTTGACATTAGAGAGCCTAGTTGACATTAAGGAAGATCGTGTATGAATGAAAAAATGTAGAATGATGGCCTTTAAAATGATGAAAATCCGGATTTTGGCATCATTACTGGGCTTGGTTTTGTAATGAGGGGCGTGGTTGTGGATTCCGCCATTAATAATAACAATACATATTGCGCGCATCGTTAATCCTTCATAAGTATTGATCATGTAGGTTTCCCCCTTCATTAATATGGTCATTAGTATTGACCATTTAGGCTTTCCCCCATATACAGTATACTGCTATTTAAATTTCGCGCCCCACGCATTTCCTGATTCGTATTTCCAATTTGCGCCACTACGTGCAAGCGCATGCGCAGAATGATTGCGAAAAGTCGTCATTATACTGTACGCAGATAGTCGTTTCTAAGCAAAAATAATCATTTGAAATGCTCGTTTACGGTTGAAACGTACAGTGTAATGAAAGGAAATGCTGCAACATTTTTAGGTGATGTTATAATTGGTGATAGCATTAGTAATGAAGATGAACAGTTCTTTTAACCTACTGTCCAAGGCACTGTCATCGCACGTTTTTATTTAGGTCTGGTAAATACTACATTATTATTTGTGGTATTGCAATTCATGCAAAATTGGCCCCCAACGCAGATTTTATGCAGATTTCAGCGCGAGCAAATCGTGAATTTTGTAGATTGCTATCAAAATTGCGCTTAAATACAATGCTGTCAGACATCGTAAATTGGTGTAGCAGTTCGAAAATTAGCCCCTTTCAGTTTTCGGCCGGGTAAGAGGCCTACTCAAAACGTATAATTAGCGAATAGTATACGAGTGGTTTTTTTTTGGTTTTTTCATTTCTCTTCTTCTTCAAATTCAAACCGATTTATTTCTCGGGCTGAGAAAACCTGTTCAACCTGAAACCAGATACTTGTACCTATTCTGGCCACGAGCGGAGGAGGACACTGAAAAGTTCACTTAACTCTGCATTTCCATATTTCCAGAAAGCAAATTATAAAATCTGTGCAGAATGCTTTATTTCATGGTTGAATCTGAGAAAGTTGAAAACTCGCCCTTTTCTGCAACACTAACCATATCATATATACAAGCTTGCCAGTGAGTGACCTGGAGTCTGGCTCCAAAAACGAAAACATCACCATCTTGTGACCATTTAAGAATCAATTTTTTGAATTTTCAATTTTGGGCACCAATACCCGAAGCCAAATAGTCAAAAATAGAATAAATTTCCCTAAAACTTGAAAATTGCTCGTCTTAAATTAAGGCGGGTATACCAGGCGATAATAAATGTGTTTGGAAAATTAGCAGCAAATTTATGTAATTCTAAAGGTCGTCACTCACGAGCAAAAATATATCTGGAAATAAATTGTGAGAATTTTAATTACAGGAAAGTTATTTCACCTGAAACAATTGCATGTTGCTGTACACACGGAGCGCTGTCCATTGAACAGCACGGTTTAAATTCAAAGGGAAATAGGGGTAATCTTACTTCACAGCCCTGCTTTTATTCCATCCTATGACGCAAGTCTTTCCTGATTGGCTATCAAACAGAAGGGAACTTTTGTGCATGATTGCAAAACATGGCGTCAGTTTCTTTCTGTAAATAACTTAATGTTAAGAACAGCATCATATTTTATTCAGGATATATATCTGGAAACATATTTGCGAAAAATTTTTTTCCCATATAACACGAGGAAATATTGAAAAAGAATACACCTGGAAAGAAGTTTCGAGATATAATTTGCTCTATACGCAAATAACTTTCCAGATATATTTCCAGAATAGAAAACAATCCTTTTGTGAACAAATTATTTCTGAAAAGAAACTGACGTCATAAGTTATACAGTCACACACAAAAGTTTCTTTCTGTTGGATAGCCAACCAGGAAAAACCTACGTCATAGGATGGGATAAAAGCACTGTTGTCAAGTTATCTGACCATTTCTATTTGATCAGTGCTGTCAGATATTGTTTATACTGTAGGGATATATAAAGTTTCGCTACTTGTGTGTAGCCAGTATAAAGGAAATCGTTTGTGGTGAAATAACTTTTCCTCAATTTATTTCCAAATACAACTTCCCTCGTTTGTCACGGCCTTTATGACAACCAAATATTCCTCTGAACCATAATTGAAATATCCTTTCATCCACGATGGGCCAAATTATATACCGGTATAGGCGTATCCTATATCAACGACCTATATTTTTTAATTAACTGCTATAATTCAAATCTAGGAGTAAAGGAAATGAAACCAAAAGGGCAAAGGAAATCTGCGACGAGATAAACGTACATTTCGAGAATTGATTGAAATCGAAATGCCCGGATTGAAACTGAATATATCTCACATACAGTAATCTCCAAATGGCGAAACCACAAAAATTATGCATTAACCTTTGGAATTCAAAACAGCTTATAAACCACTCACGATGACATGTTTTGGTAAGAAAATGGCGATCAAGCTTTAATTAATGATGGTTATACATTAAAGTATAAAATCAGCTGCAGCACTGGCTTCGTTAATGCACTCTTTGATTAAAATTGGATTTTTAATTAGCTGCAGAAAACGAGACCCGCTAGGGATGCCCAGACAGAAGTTTCAAGAATCGTTCTTTGCAAGTCGTGAAATCACGTGCAAAAATTCGACAAGCTAAATATTTCAAAAATTCACCCATGTTATTATTTATTTTTAAACCAATGAAAGTACAGTAAGTTTTGCACATGTGACTTCGCGACTGTCAAAGTGCTCTTCGTAAAGTTTGTCTGAGTAACACTATTATAAACCCCCTATTATACCAAACCACACCCAGTAATGATGCCAAAATCCAGATTTTTAGCATCACTGGCCATCATTCCAATTTTTTTTTTACTCCACACGATCATTCGTAATGTAACTCCCAGAAAGTCATGGCAGTATTAATGAACGTGTCCGTTCGCTATAGACTTAAAAAGCACTTCTTTTAAAGCAACTCATGTGCTGATGATCTCAGAAGTATAAGGTCAATAACTGACCATAAATTATAGGCCCATCACCTTAATAATCGTAACCTTTGCTCCATTAAACTTAAGTTGGTAATCCTCAACAGCTAATAACATTTCATAACCCCAATTAATCCCACGAGCAGCTAGTTGTAAAATCAACTCATGCTCACCTACCGATGCTTCCTTTTTTAATTTTCAGCCATAAAAATCAATAAAGACGAGATTAAGCTAAGATATAAGTTCAGATAATTTATTAAGCCACTGCTATTCCGAGAACAAATTAAAATAGCTTCATTAAAAGAGTCTATGGGCGGCCTGATGATAGAACAAGGCATTTTCTGTATGGTTCACGGAGGGATAAAAGGGCTTGATGGTTAATTAACTACAGAGAGATTTTTGCTTAAATTATCAAACTATATATGCTCAAATGTGCATAATGTAGATAAGATGGCGTTTAAGGCGTACGAGGGGTGTTCATTGTGAATAAAAATAAAGGGCTGTATGAATTTTAATGATATTTGTTGGAAAAATTCTTCCATCATTCCTGAACATTAAAACATTAAAAGATGTTTCAAAAATTACACTTGTATAGGTGCATTTGAAAAATTAGCATGAATTCAAAAGTTTTTTTAAAATTTTACATATTTGAAGTCTTAAAAGGTTGATAATTTTGCCAATTTGTCCCCAGAATCTGTAGAAAACTTAGAAAATTTATCCTCGGAAACTGTTTATTTTTCGAATCTCTACTCTATATGTATACTCGAAAATAATTGAAAATTTTGCAAATTTGTGCTCAGAAAACGTGGAAATTTTGCAAGTGTACATGCATATCCTCGGAAACTGTTGAAAATTTAGCAAATTTGTTCTCTGAAATTTGGAGCTTAGTACAAATTTGCCAATTTGTACTAAACTTTTTTAAAAAGCTTGAAAATAGGCATTAATGAGCTAATCATGCACGTTGAAGCATTAATTTTCGATTGTGACAACATGCGTGGAATTTCCCTGACTTTTTAAAATAATTGATTCTTCCCTGCCTTTTCCAGGTCTGAGGGAACCCTGAAATATCTGTATCTTCTATAAACTGGGGCATTGGGCATGGCCCAAACTGAACAGGAACGTGTACTCAAGCTATGGTGAAAAGTTCTTGATGACGCGCATACAGTATCTATATTTCTGGTTTTATCAGTGCATGATTCAGCCCTTGTCCCGGTTTCGAATATCAAGTGGTATTAACCCGAGGCATAAGCATCTAAATCTTCCGATTTCCATTTCATAAAATCCTGGTGAGAGGCATTCATGGCCATAAAAAAAACTTTTGATTGTTCGCGTTTAAACTGGCGTCAAGAAGAACAAAACCTGTAAATGGATCCAGCTTTTTAGGACTCGGAAAAAGTTCAAGGCAACAAACTCAACTTTCTCATTCTCATCTCGAAAAGCAATCTCAGAGTACGCCCTTCCGAACCACGTTTTTTTAGTCCCTCATTTTATTTTACCTCTTCAAGCATCCAGTTAATTGTAAGAGCAATATAGTTTTCTGGTAAAGGCAATTGCACCAACTGTTATTCTATATGCCATGGACATCAGGAGAAGGTGCATGGTGCCAATGAGCAACCTTCCTTTTACCCCATTTACAAACACACTTTTTTCATTGTCCCGACGCCATTGGAGGAAGATTGTCCATCATCAGCAAAAACTAGGCACGATCCTCCAAAGAGGAACTTCCCCGAATTGCCATCACGTTTTAGTGTGGGCGTGGGTTTCGTAATGGGAACCGGTACAGGGCTATAGTGGTTTAATTTTATGATTCCCTTTTGGGAGATTTTTATCACGCTTTTTCGTGCGTTTATCGTAGACGTAATATGCAAATTTTCATTTCGAAGCCCACGTCCGTGCGTTTCTGAAACCGACAGAAAAACAACTCTGGAAAAGCGTACCTTATGCGTGAGCGCTGTATAATGGGTCGAAGGGTCGTCCATGTATGAAGTCACGCTAACATTTTGAAAGGTAAATTGTGTCAAGGCTTGGATATACAGTAGGTATTGGACGATTTATACTAGATAATATCAACGAAAAACAGTTTGAATTTTATATTTTATGCATTCTTGCTTTTGATAAGCCCATCCTTATCCGGCACGACCTTTAGATGGAGCTGCTAACAATTTTAAGCCATCGAGTGCGGATAGTCGAATGGGAATCAATTATACAAAAAGGAATAACAATATAGTTGTTTTGTTATTGTTGTTGTTTTTTGAACATCGTTGTTAGTTCAAATTTGGCCAAATTTCACTTTAGGACCTCTGACCAGTAAACATTGAGTCTTAATACAGCCGTTTTTGTTTGTAAAGTAATTTCAAAACAATATTACTCTAATCTGTATTTGAATTTGGTTTTATAGGCACCCTGCAGCAAACCAGGTGGTGCCAGTGTCTATTATAGACTGGGGTGGAACTGTTATTTACATGATATTTTTGTTTTTAGTGCGTGCTCCAAGCGTCGAAAACAAGCCTAAGCCTAGTACAAACTATCAAACTATATATCCATAAACCAAAAACTAAAAGCCAAAAATCATAAACGTTTTTCGAAAAGTTTGTGAAAAAAAATTAGTTGCAAACTTTGTTGAGAAATTTAAACCAAAATCCGAGTTTATTTACACGGTTTATGTTGCCCCAGGGCCGTAGCCACGAAAAACAAAAATATGTAAACTTCGTCGTGTAAATTTAAATTTTATTTTGTAATATCACGTCAAGTTTTTGTAATAATCACGTCAATTTTTTTTTTTTTTTTGTAATGTTATTTTTGTCGGTAATTTTTACAAAATTGTCGACAGTTCCGAGGCAAATTCTCAATATTTTGCTCTCTTAATTTTTCAAAATTCTCCATATTTTCTTCCCATAATTTTCAAAATCTCACTATTTACCTATCAAAATGTTCAAAATGATTCCCTCTCCTAATTTTGTACCATTTCAGAATCATCATAATTTGGTAAATTAAATTTTCTTTAATCAATTCGTCAAAATGGAAACATTTTTATTTGTCAATTTTTCAACATTTTCATTGGTCAATCTGGAATGTTTTTAAAAATTCTTTTAAGAAAATTTTGCCATTTTTGGAGCAAACACATTTTTGTGTTTTGAAAAATTTCTATAACACCGTTGTGCACGAGCAGGGCCCAGGGAGCGCTGAGATCATTTTGTCACCAGTGCGCCAACATGCACACTGTACGGCGCTGTGTTATGTTTTCATTTTTAGGAGCATTGGAGCTATTAAATGTAATGCCATGTTCTATAAATTTTAACTTCAGATAAACCTGGGTAATTCTGTCTAATCTGAATTCCGAGCTGCACCGAACCGAGATGAATCGGTATTAACCAGCATTAGCCTTGTCGTATACTTAGGGTTCAAGGATCAATGAAGACATTTTTTTGCTAGCTTACACGCTGCACATTTCAAGAGATTTATTGAAATTCTTTCATTAGAACAATGTATCCGTTCATTTAAAAAGTTCTGCTGACCCCCTACCCTCCCAATTTCCCAAATACCCTCGTGCCCGGTCATGTCATAGGCGTCTTTCTCTAAGTACGCGTGGCAAGCGTGCGTCTGATATGAGGGTAGTGAAGCAAAAAATAAAAAAAACACGAGATTAACGATAGCATTCAGTTGACCCCATATATCCTCCCAACAATTTTTTTTGCCTACAGGATTCGGAGAGCAATTTCATAGCCAGTGAACTCCATGTATGTCACAAACCTTATAAAACGTCGCCGATCATAAAATTATCAGAGCTAAAGGACATAATCCACGGTGTAATTCCCCGCTTCTATCAGGGTTATCTCCAGGACATTCTGAAGACTCTTCTGAAACGGCCATTTTGGTAATCCCATTGCTCAACCGCCTTTTGTAATGGAATCTGTCCATTCTTGAATTTCAGAGCCGTGAATTACCCACTCCCTCGTAATTATTACGTTTGATATATTTGATTTCGGGTCAACTTCAAAGAAAAGTGTTTTCCAAAGGCCAAAGGTATGCAGTTTCCCAGGTAACCCGAACAAGAACTAATCTGGGGCAGAAAGCCCAACAATTGAGGAGCTCCCCCCCAACAGGCGCCATAAATTTGGGATTTACAGGGATTTAGGAGGGCTTATCCTAGGGATTTAGGTGAGTTAGTACAAACGTAAATGGCACTGCAGGTGAGTGAGGGAAGAGACAATGCATTTTGATTATAGATGGACTGTTAGGGGCAGTTTTATGGTTAAGCCTGTGGAATTCTTAGCGGGGATTTCGGCCTTGGGACAATCAATGTAAGAAATGATGTCCACGCCATTCTGAAAACTAAATCACTGATTTTTCCTGGTTTTCATCCCAAAAAACATTTACTTCATGATTCTTAACGCCCATTTCTTGCACGTTGGAAAAAAAAAGACACTTGAGGATGTGCTAATCCTGCAATTTTTAAAATTAGAACTACAACTGATCGATGCTGCGTATTGATGACGCCATCATCAGAATTTAAGGAAAACCAACATCATCATAATTTAACAAATGATGTTTTAAAGAATGACTCCATCATCAGATTTTTTTGGAATGACGTAATCATAAAAATATGAATGCATGACGCACTAAATTTTCTAGAATGTCAACATCAGAAGTGTACTTGATAACTTTATCCGAAGTCGTTTAATCGGCATTTTTTCGAACATTTAAAAGGGTATTTTTTCGTCCATTTAATCGGGCATTGTTCCGTACATGTACTGTATATTTATCGCAAATTTTTTCGAACATCTCTTTAATATTAATTAAATCGAACATTCCGTTCAATCGCATATTTTTTCGTACATCTAATTGGGCACTTTACCGAACATATAAACGAACAATTAATCACTTAAACATTTAATAAGACATTTTCAGGACATTAATCGGTCATCCATAACTACCTCCTTAAGTCGGGGAAAGGCGTAGTTCTACGTCAAAAATAAATTAAAAACGACTTCATGCACTCTTCCCTATTTAATTTTAAATGCGATGGAAAGTGGACCGAATTTTATACTGTAAATTTGATGAGAATTTACATAAATTGAATTGCCGATATATCCCATACACGTATACGAACCCAGCGATAGGCCAAGCCATTATTTTTAAGTACAGGCATATACAGTATAGTTTTACATTCCAAGTGCATTTGCATTACTTCACGTGGATTAATGGTACTCGAAGTACATTCTCATCGAATGTAATTTTTTAGTGAAGAGCATTGCACTCGGGTGTACCTTACCTGTCTTGAATTTCAGCTATACCTCCACC
>JAQGBX010007723.1:0-11150 GCA_034698745.1 Megaphyllum sjaelandicum | reverse complement strand
AAGGTTATATTATTGACTAGAAAATATATAAGCCCACACATGACATACTGCACACAAATTTTTAATAACACATTTTTAATCGTGTTAAATATGCCTGAAATAACTGTTAATGTTTATGGTGAGGTAACTGAATTTTCATTTGACAACATACCTATGGTTGTATTATTAATTTCTCCATGTCCACAAGAAGATGTACCAAGAATTTTGAGTCATATTCACCAGGCTCGGGGTGGTGTCATGCCATCAACAAGTGATGCTGCAGATACTATTTTTAGAATAGCTGCAATTACCATCACTGAAGAATTTGGCTATCTCACCATGGTCTTTGGTTCAGGATTTTAAGATATCATCAGCAAGGTTAGCAAATGATTTTAGTATGCTTATTTGTGAATATAAATGTTACTTGAAAATATTCAAAAATTCTAATCACATGTTAGTCTTGTTTGCTAATTTAGCTTCACTTTCCTGATTTTTTTAAGTATTGTCTGCCAAAGTGTTAATTAAAAATGACAAACTTATAAAAGGTGATCTTCTGGTTTTAGGTTTTTCGTTGGTGTGTGCGGAGTTTTAAGCTTTTCAAGTACACATCTTTCGGAAATCACCAGAATGTGCACTGCTCAGGACAAACCCGAATTCCAGTAAAAAATAGATCATATATTTCATGTTTACTTAACGCTTTAATGTCATTTTTATCAACACTTTTTTCTGCGCATCGATCGAAGGTCACCTATATGAGCAAAATGCAGCTAATAAAACTCGATGAAAAAAAATTTTCACTAATAAATGTAATTTAAAAAATGACAATACAAGCGCCTGTTAAAGGTGGCAAACGCATGTCGCGCAAAAGCAATAAAACCGAAAAAAAAAAGAAATAAGTTTTTTGGTGTTGTTTTGTTACGCGCATCGATGGAGGGTCACCTGTATAAGCAAAAATGCAACAAGTAAAACTCTTTCCCCAAGGAACATAACAAAAATTGAAATTACAAGCACCTGTAAAGGTAGGAAGACCATAAAACTGAAAAAGAGAAAACAATTTTTTGTTACGCTTAAGGGTGGCAATCGCACGTCGCGAGAAGACAATTAGAAAAAATATGAAATAGGGTGGCACAATAAAACGGAAAAAAATATCAAATAGGGTGGCATACGCACAGACAAAAAACTAAATAATTTGTTGGTGTTTTTTTGTTACGCGCATCGATGGAGGGTCATTGTATAAGCAAAAATGCACCAAATAAAACTCTTTCCCAAGGAACATAACACAAATTGACATTACAAGCACCTGTAAAGGCAGGAAGACCATACAACTAAAAAAGAGAAAAAATTTTTTTGTTACGAAAGGTGGCAAACGCACGTTGCGAGAAGACAATTGGAAAAAATATGAAATAGGGTGGCACAATAAAACGGAAAAAAATATGAAATAGGGTGACATACGCACGTCCCACGAGAAGGCAATTAAACAGACAAAAAACTAAATAATTTTTTTGGTGTTTTTTTGTTACACGCATCGATGTAGGGTCATTATATAAGCAAAAATGCACCAAATAAAACTCTTTCCCAAGGAACATAACACAAATTGATATTACAAGCACCTGTAAAGGCAGGAAGACCATACAACTAAAAAAGAGAATAATTTTTTTGTTACGCACGATCGAGAAGCACAAAATAAAAAGCATAAAAAAAATTAATTTCTATTTTTATTGAAAAAAATATTGATGGTGGAGAGTGGACATAAACTTATGAATACACGCTAAATAAAATAAAACGATTGGCAAGTCTGTTTTTTGATGACCAATAAGGCAGTTTTTTTTTCATTTTAACTCAGACGCGCGTTTACCGGTTTAGAAAAAAAATTTTTTACTGGATTAGTACGGTTTTTGAATCGGTTTTTTTGCAACAGCTTGTGCGGTTTTCTGGATTTGTGTCGGTTTCTTTGAGAGATTTTGGTTTGCATTGTGTAATTCGATCGGTTTGTAAAATTTTTTGTGCATCAAAAATGAACGGTCATGCAGTGGACATCATTTTTGATAATGCGGATTACCTTCTTGTGCTACGATTCGAGCATCACACCGAATTCGTTTTTTCTGTGGCACCCGATGTCACAGCGACCTGTATTGGAACAGATGACAAAACGGTAGATTTCATCGAATTTTTTTTTAGAGATGCTTACGAGCAACTTGACACACCATTATCAAATGCATCAAATACGGAGTTTATTTTTCAGTGTATATACATGACTTGTTGACCATACACAACATTTCACTTTAACTTGCATTTTAAGGTAAGTGAGCCAGAAGAGGCTTTTTATATACTACTTACGCTTGCTCCAGCACAACTGAATGGAATTTTATGAAAAATGTTATTATATCCAAAAATGTTTCTGTGAATCAATGTATTGAAAAGATAAAAAAAAGTTGGAAATTACGATTGATAACCAGAAATCATAGTATCACACCAGCTTTTGTATCCCATGGTTATGACAATGGCAGATATTAGCACCATCACCATTAATAAAAAATTAACAACAATATCGGCAAAAGATGAAATAAAGTGAAATGCAATATTTTTTCAGATATAGAGAGACAGACCATTCCAACTTCAACTGAACATAACGTTTTTAATTTTATGACATTTTATGCATTATTCCAGATTTTCCAGCGTATAAATTCAGTTTTGAAATTGAGCTGAAGCAAAGCAGATCTACTATTGCTTAAAATAGATCTTATATGCTAATAAAGTACCAATAGGTCAATTTTAGGGCTCCCACATTGTTTGGTCAATATGCGAAAAAATGACGAACTATTATTTTTGGAATAAGGCTAGTCAACCATTAATTGTATTTTTAATAATAAAAGTATAAAAAACTGTGACAAAATTAAGAAATTTTCATAATAGCTCATTGCAAAAATGTAATACAGTAAAAACCCGATTTTACGATCCTCCATCCTATGAAACCTTTGTTTTATGAAAGAGGCTCCTGCCGACCACACCGTGTGTTTTTTGGCTGGCGCATACCTCAAAATTGGGAAAATTAATTAAATACATTAGGGTACCTCGTTTGAGGCCTGCTCAAAGCAGCAGTCCAGCTATTTCAACTAAAAAAATAAGGGTTTTGACTTTGACAAAAAAAATAAAGATGGTGAAACTGAAGAAGATTCATGATTTTTTCAAACCTGCTCAACAAAAGTGATATACATGAACATATAATGTGATAAAATACTGAGAAAACTTAATTGACTTGTTTCCTATTTTTTAAAAATTGGTTTTCTATTGTTTTGAATGGCAAACTCGATTCTCTGAAATTTTCGATTTTATGAAACACCCCTGGAATCAATTAGGTCATAAAATGGGAGTTTTACTGTATTTGAATGGCAACTCGAATAAACACGAAACGAAGCCATGTATATGTATATACAGTCGAACCCGGATAAGTAGAAACCAGATAAGTGAAAAAAACCCTATCAATGCAAAAATCGACCCGATGTCGGGTCCATTTCCACTTATCAGGGTTCGACAATATACATGTGCATGTTATGTGAAATTTTTCGCTATTGTTGCCGAACCCAAGGCCGGTTAAATGTGGTGGGGTTGTGAAGATGCGGAGGGCGATGCGCTGCCTGTTACAGAAACCGACAGTTTTGTAGATATCAGATGCCGGAGCATCATTGGCTCCATTCTATGACACCATCGGGCGTCGTGTCCATGCTTGATGCTGATGATGATGATGATCTTTCGGATTTCTTTAGACGAGCATAACGGCGACAATACGCATCATTCCTGGTGGCTTTGCGAGAGTTTTGAATCATTTACGAATTTCATTCTACACGATATAGCGCGCTCGCTTATTGGGCACGCGCGTATCTTCCGAAAACTAGGAGAAAAAAAATTGACTCAATTTTCGAAACGTTTCCAGGATGACAAAGTTCCGCTTCTTCCTAAATTGTGCAAAAATCGATGGCATGCACGGTGACTATACCGGAATGTACAGCGTATAAGTTTGCTATATATATATAGACTTGGAGTTGCGCTCGCGCGGCGTTATCGCGAATAATTGCTCCTGCTCTGTCATGTTAATTCTGCGCCATTTAATTAGGCGCATTTACCGAATCATTCGATGGTCTGGTAATTTCCCCACCAAAAACTAATAATTGCTCCATTATTTCCGCTGAATTTCAAATTTCGGCTCGGCGAATTTTGAGCGCAACCGAGCGAAAGCAACGAGACTTCGACGCGAAAGCGTCGCCACGACGCTACGCATAGGATATACGATGCGGCGGATGAAAACGCCGTGGACGACGAAGAAATTCGGACGATATTAATTATTAATTAAAATTAAACGATCGTAATGACAGCGCCGACGCATAAACATCCCCAGAAGCGTCGACTGCGCGCTATAGGGGAAGCGGTATTTACGACGACGTCATTTCCTCCGTCAATCAGTCTCTGCGCATGCGCGCATTGCAAGATGCCTCTCATCTTGACATTTCTGAAGTTATCTCACAATTTACTATAACGGCAGCGTGCACGTATCAAGAGGAAGAAAGACGACACGATAAACGATGATGGACTTAAGGGCATTGTCCTAAACAAGGTCGTTTTCAGATAGTCCTATATAGATGGTTCTATAATATTGTGCCACGAGCGCAATTATATTTAATCGGTGGAAACGAAAATTCTGAAAACGAAACACCGATTAAACATCAAAAATAATTTTGAATACAAAATAAAGTATACTGTATATATACATTGTACCTTTCGCTTCAATTTCTACAAAAGAGGACTTCCTCTTTAACGGAAACTTCCTATTTTCGGCACTATGTTGTATTGGGGCGCTGGTGTCATAGGGAAAAGGAGTTTGAATCGTTCTCGGTATACATATATATATACTTCTGCTCGAAATTCATCGTCTCATAAAAGAGGTGAAAAAATTGAAGGATTGTCGAGCGTTTCAAAGAAAGAAATTGAAGTAACGAAAATTGCGATGGAAGGAGAAGATGTTGCCAAAATCCTGTACATTCCTCTAGTAGCCTACGGTAGCGCCAACGCAACGCGGCGGCGATTCGCGGCGCTGAAAGCGCGAGCTCCAATTGGCAACGTAAAATCCGTCGAAAACAAGGCCGATCAACTGAAAATCTCGCGTCTTTAATTCGGGGCTTCCAACGTCCCAACCAGGAAGTGGAAGAGAAGCCATAAAAAGAACGAAAGCGGAAGATGAAGGCAAAATTGGTGGCGCTGCATGCGTCAAAAAGCTCGAAATTGGATCGTGCCCAATGGCTCTCTTACTATTCAAGATGAAAAAGCAGTTTTGGGTAATGTCCAAAGGCATTTTGTTCGCTCTGGCATCGAGACAACAATCGATACTGGCATTCTACCAACGCAAACCATGAACTGACCGAAAGAGATCGCTCACTCTCGCAGCCAGACGATGATGATGACCGGGGAGTATTTCAATAAACACGCGTCTTTAATACATTACACCCTCGATAATATGGCTAATAACGAAAGCGGAACAAACTATTTACAAACCCTTCCTCCTCGACCACTCCCTCCGATCGTATTAATCAACTATAAATACATCTCGATCTTGTCCCTCCTCCCCCCCAAGGCGATGAAAATGGCAGCCAAGGGAACCCACGTATACACGTATACCTTCGGCTGCCATCTTCGTTCCGAAACAAGTTGCACTGTCAGACCGAAAGACGAGGGAGAAAATTGGATTTCATCGAGGATTTTTCTGCACTTCGGATGTTCATTTAACCAGTAATCAGAATTTCTTTTTTCATTTTCAAAATAACAGCAGCGTGCCATCAGCAAATCCTCGTCGAAAGGCGTATCGGAAACGAGAGAGCAGATAAGCCACAGCGCGCGCGTGTCCTCGGTTGTCGTCTTTGATCCGATGAGCCCGATGTCGAGGTTGTGGTGTTTTATGGTTTGGATTCAATTTGGGACGTCAAGAAAACGAATGAACAGAGGTACAATTCCCCCGAAATGACAAATTCGAGAAGTCTCGAATTCGGATATCTTCCAGATTTTTTTCCGGACAAGGACGATTCTCGAGCTTTTGAGAACGATTAATATGCCAGATCCCCACTGGACAGAAAGTGCGGCAAAAACTGAAATTAATCTGCCGCAAAAATTACTCGCTAATTTTGCTCGTTGAACGCTCTCGGTAGCAGTAAAATAAAGGCGCTCTAACAACTGAGAAGCATCCCTCTATATAAAGAAGAGACGTGTTTACATATGTTTGCATACGGAGCCCCGAAGCGGAAGATTATTTTTGTGGTTTTTGTTTTGTACGTGATGACGCAAAACGCGTACAAAACGAAAAAAAAAATCATCCGCTTCGGGACTTCTTACGCTTTTGGTTTTCATTTTGCGTCGAAACTTTGGTAGGTCTACGATTGCTTCGTCCCACTATCAGTAATTACAGCCCGTGCAAAGCCGGGAAAACCAGCTAGTGGCCTATATGTTGTAAATATCCGACATGTTGGATTTTGGCTCGGTTTTTGTTTGCATCAAGCAGAAGATGTTTGACCAGAATGAACATAAAATGCGAGTATAGAAATTCTGGTAAGATGCAGCGCCACCGAGCGCCATCGAGGGTAGCATCTTCTAAGTGCGCATGCGCATTGATCGCAGCAAGCAGAATTCTGACCAGTGGGAACCAGGCATAAGGATAACGAGGACATTCATGTTCCATATTTTCTCATTAATATAGGTATGAAACCACCGGAAAAAAGTTTTCTTATCTTATGTTTTATTCAAAAATCATGAATCGTGTTGATGCACAAATTCACGATATATACTGTATAGTTCTCAAATTTTTTTTTTTTTTCGAAGCATCGATCCCACGAACTTCCGCCTCATTCTTAACGCATGCCCATTAATGATGGAAATTAACCCTCTTCGCACTTTCGGCTAAATCATTCCGCTTTAAGTTTGCTATATACCCGCATTGAATTTTCGCCAAGTGGGTCGTATAGCGCGAATTACGCTGTTTGTACGGTTGACTGCGACGAACGACGATGGGGGTTATTCGCGCAAGGGCCTCCGCGAGCCTTCTTTCGGAAATTTAAATTTAGTCGTGTCGAGCTGAGCGTCGTATAATGAACCGGGGCAGACTGTGAACGTATGGTGTTGCAAATGTCGTAAACATATGTACGTAACTTAGCCCCGCCTTCTGTTATGTGCGGCCACGCACGTGACG
Organism: Megaphyllum sjaelandicum; assembly: GCA_034698745.1. Taxonomy (NCBI): domain Eukaryota; kingdom Metazoa; phylum Arthropoda; class Diplopoda; order Julida; family Julidae; genus Megaphyllum; species Megaphyllum sjaelandicum. The sequence continues at coordinate 3,946 of JAQGBX010007723.1, read as the reverse complement.
TAATTACGGTACGGATTTAGTCGATGTGAATAGGGCATTAATTATTTTTCTCAGGTCGTCGTTTCATTAGTTTTGCTTTAAATGGCCCCGTTCATTCATTAAAATCAGTTGAAATTAACTTGAGATTCATCGCAACAGTTGAACAACGTTAAGACGAATTCGAAGGGACGTCCAAATTTGTTCGTTTAAACCGCATGCAGTTCGTATACTCCGAAGTCAAACTAACACGATTTCAATAAACGGACTGGACATTAGTTAAGAGGACTATCAGAAATTCGCATTAAGCGAGATCGTCTTAATGAGGCTCCACCGTGTCGTAGTTATGGCAGCCTATTTTTATTTCAACCAGTTTCAATAAATAAAACGGGGACATTTAAAGTAAAACGACTGAAACAACGACCTAGCAAAATTATTAAGGATGGCGAGACAACTTTTTTTTTCTATTTTGTACAAATATCAATGTTCATGGCCCTAAAGGAATTTTGACATGGCAGGTCCTGCATATCCCTTTAATCCAACTCCGACAAATCGCGATCCTCTAACGTATTTTTGCCAACGTCTTGTCATTACCAAATTGTCCTCGATAATGGCCTATACCATTAGGCCAGAATACGAGAGGAAGGAGTACTAGTACTATACACCTATAGAAGCGAGCGAACATTTTACGCGTGTTTGACCGAAATTAGCATTTAGCAATTTCGGCGATATTTAGCTAAATTACAATAAGCTTATTAGTGTGCATAAGTAAGTGCTCGCTCATCCGAACAGGCGCGTTTGTGGGGAAATTGGGCGTGCAAACGCTAAATTCGTAAAAGCATTAAAGCTTAGCTAAAACTTGCTGAAAAGCTCGAGGGCGCTCGTAACGTGTACTGAAGTCCTATATTCGTTCCTTCCTTTTTTTTTTCCTCCAGCTTCTCTGACAATCGAGACTACGGATTTGGCTTCAATCAGCTAGGCAGCGGTACGGTTAAGCGAGCGTGCTCGCAATCTCGATAACTTCCTTTTCCGGTATAGAACGCTCGCTTAGGTCACTTCCTTCTGTGACGTTGATCGCCCCTCTTTCCGCTTCCGCCCGTCGTTTTGCTCCTTTAATTACGGTTGAAAAAAAGTACAGCGCAGCATCTTTTGTCGAGGATCTTTCGTCGGAAGTAACTCCATCGTCGTCAATCCAACTTCCGGTGTGACATTCCATATATCCCCGACGCAGAAGCGTTTATCTACGGCAGATTTCTACTCGCGAGGAATTAATAATACCAAAAATTGGATGGATTACACCTTCAACAGAGCCTATAGACACTGCGTCGCTTTTCGTAGCTCCGTTAGATGGCGCGCATCCGCGGTTCCTTCTGGCGTGAAAGACACCGAATTGCCCGACTTCGTCCGTGTTTAGGTTTCCAATCGGTTTGCTGACACTGTATCCGAACTGGCATAAGTTAGGTCACTACAAATGGACGGCAACCATGAGCCTTGATCGTGCTGATGTCAACGCCATGAAAAATCAGTGCGGTCATTCCCGCTTCTAGCTGGCACCGAAGTTAAATATCGAATTGATGGATGACCCCCGTACTTGCACTTATCAACACTGGTAATTTCCCCGTATACGCACGCATTTAAGGAAATGATGATGGTGCAAAAATTCCCTGTTTGAAAAGATATAAATTTGGGTTGAAATATTGATTACACCCCCTACCACATGGTATTCATTTACTGATAGTAGGGTACTGAGTTGAATTGAATAATATATATATATATCAAAGTTATAGTCCTTCTGAAATTACCAAGCAATAAAATGATTCGTATAGCTGCAGACTGGGGAATGGAAGGTATAGGCGATCACACACGCGGCAAATTATATCCCGAAACTTCTTTCCAGATAATATTATTGCTTGATATTTCCCCGTGTGTTGGTAAAAATTTCCTTCGAAAACAAATTTCCAGAATATAGAAACCGATCCTATTCTGAGCAAGTTATTAACGGAAAGAAACGGACGTAATAGGTTTTACAGTCATGCACGAAAGTTTCGTTCTGTTCGATAGCCACTCAGGAAAGGACATGCGTCATAAGATGGAATAAAAACATTGCTGTCAAATTAGTTTACCGCCATTTCCCTTCGAAACAGTGCTGTCAAATGCTGCGGATATCTCAGAGATATATTCTGAAAGAATCGCTCCGGGTGTGCAGCAGCGGGCAATTGTTTCACGTGAAATAACTTTCCCGCAATTTCTCGCCACTTATTTCCAGATATAACTTTCCACGTGTGTGACCGCCTTAAAACGGTGAATATATAATTGGAATAACTCGGGTATAGATTTCAGCAAAGGCTTCGACTAAAGACAAACATGCGGTACTAAAAACGCGTGCCAATGGTATTTAACGAGAGATCCCCCTTTCGCTCGTAAACATTTTCAGTAAGATCCATTCTCGGTGGATGACTCCGTTAGGAGTCCTCCACGCAGCAGTATACAATGTATATAGGTGCACGGCCATTTTATTTTATTTTTACTTTTTAATTTACCGAGGCATGTCAGGATATCCTTTATCCGTGCATGGTTATTAACGTCAACAACGGCTCTCGGAGAAAAAAAAAACAATTTCCTACGTGTCTAGATTTCGGGAATATCCTAATGAGATTTTCCTAACAGATATGATATTTAATCAGAAATGCAAACAAAACCCCTTTATGGAGGGTAAATGAACTTTTTCAGTTTGAATTCGTTCGCTGAACATCGCCGAGCTCACTTCGTATGAAAATTAATGCTTACGTTATTATTTTTTTTTAAAAAAAAAAATAGCCCAGCAGGCAAATGATTTCCGAGGATTACGTTCCAGACATGTATAGTCGGGGTTGAAACCCGAGACGGGTTCGTTAGCTGCCTTATTAAGAGCGAGGCGAGTCTTTATCCGACTTATCGCTCCATAATAATCAAATGCAAAGAATTATTGATTCGATACGCGTGTCGTTTATGAAGAGGAAATTAAAGACATTCGGTGAAATATGAGATTAAGACGCGCGTATATCGTATATAGATGTAACTCCGTGATAACTTAATTATAAGTCGGGGATAAACAATTATATGGAAAAACTCACCACACGCGTGTAGGATCGCGAGGTTTTCTTACAAATATTCAAAAACAGCCATGGGCAATTCAGTGACTTACCTAGAAAAACAAAAACAAACCATTAGCAAGCACGAAATGTTTTAATGAGTGATCTGTTGCATGAAAATTTTTGAAAATACACATAATGAGTTCGTAAAAACAATGCATCTATAAACGTAAAAATATACACTGCTTGGCCATAATTCCTGAGCCCTTGCATTCATTATATAGTCATCATTGGACACCATATAATTATGCAATGGTGCATAGAATTAACATAATTATGTCCCCATCCAATGCATTAAGTATAAAGGGATAGATGCCGAGTAGTTTTTGTTAAATTTAGTCAAGGCACCCAATGCTGTCAAGCAGAAAGGCAAACCGATTAGCGTGTCTGATGATGGACGAGTTGTTGGTGCTCGAGAACATGGAATACCAGTAAATGACGTTGCACGAACCATTGGCATTTCACAATCAAGTGTCAAACAAATCTGGACAGAGTGGCAAAGTCAAGGAAAAAACCATTTTGCTGTTGGAAACAGAGGTCCGAAGAAACGGCTGACAGAAAGGGACAGGCGCAGTTTTAAGAGAATGGTGAAGAAAAACCGCCACTTATCAACAAAGCAGCTAGTGAAATTGCATAACCAGACAGGTACAAACATTAGCATGCACACTATGAGACATGAACTCTCTGTGCAACTACGAAGTTGTGTATCCACAAGAAAGCCCCTGGTAACAGCAACCAACAGAATGAAACGTCTCAAATTTTCAAAAGACCATAAGAACTGGAATGTTGAGGACTGGAAATAGTGTCACTGGTCTGTAGAATCATGTTTCACATTATTT
>JAQGBX010007722.1:0-11151 GCA_034698745.1 Megaphyllum sjaelandicum | reverse complement strand
GGGCGGTTTAGGGGTGGGGGGACGTCACTTCCGGTGGGTGGGAGGTGACGTCACCCTGCACCACCCCATATGCGCAGAGCGGGTGTACTGTACTACTCCCTTACTAGAAAGGTGGGGGGGGGAGAGTCGAAGCCTTGGGACCCTGCCATGAATATTTAAATATATGAAATACATAAATGGTCGCCATATAAAAACAGAATATATAATCCAATGTTTATGATTCCTTACACAATCGTGAAATATATATACAGGTATACCTTACAAAAATTACACAAAGTCATTTTCGAAGATTACTTTATATCAAACCAAATAAGTAGTAGACGACGCATAGGGCCAAACATGATGACAACAAAATCGTCTAGTCCCACATGCATTCAGCAAATCTGCAGCAGCTAGTGCAGACTAATTTCTGTTTTTGTCGCACTTTCTACCCACTGGTGATCGGGCAGGATTTTGCATGTTTACCAGTCCCATCTCTTTTTGTTTTTTTCAACTATGTCCCGGTGTCCTATCACGGCACCGCAAATCAAATAGGCGGCGCTTCATGGTCAAGCACATTGGGTTACAACTCACAATGGTGTCGTGATTTGAGCAAACCAATCCGGTGGAAAAAAAAAAACTGAAAGTAAAACTTAAAATGCATTGCCACGGCAGCGTGGCGTTGAGTCGAGACAAATTTTGGCGCGGACCACATAAACGTACTAAAGTGAAACGTATAGTTGTAAGTCAACTGGAAATGGCATCACAGGTAAGACCTATTTCGCACGCTGTTGTAATTGATTGGGGAATGCGGACTATCGTCGGCCGGTTAAGTCTTGTGCATGGAAAAGAAAGTTTGTTTCCCTGTCGGTGATAATTGTTTATTAACCCTCAGATGGTTACCTTAAAAAAAACTTTCTGGCTTACCTGGGGGTTTCCGAGACTTATTATATTTAAAAATCCAAAAAGAGTACTATTTTGTTTACATACATTAAACTTGATCAATTACATAGTTTTTATCATTTTTATTCAAATAGAATTTTTTTTATCAAGAAAAAAAAAACTACAAAAAATTCCAAAAAAACTTCATATGCTCATACAATAAAACAAAAACAAAAACAACCTTAAGTGCCTGTTTTTGGCACTTATATGTTCAATAAATAAATACATACATATGGTATGAATATATGTGCTTACTTTCAGGCTTACCTGGGGGTGTTTGAAACCCTGACCTCTATAAAATGGCGGAAAAACATTTTTAAGCCGATTTCTTGACAAATATCTTATTTTCAACTATATTTAGGAAAAGTCACGAAATTTCACAGCTGACAAAATTTCAATAACATTTTATAGGTCAATAAAGAGGGTGGGGGTCTGAAACACCCCCTAGGTAACCATCTGAGGGTTAAGCAGTTTAAGCTTATTCGCTTTTATTCTGCCCGGTTATACCCGGACTGTAGGCCTACTTGACGATAGAACGAAGCGATCTCGTTTCGCCGTTATCTCCGCCACCCGTTTTTTGAATGAAAGCGAAAAAACCAGATCCTTCCCGGCGGGAAATGTTTTGACTGTAGACTCGGAAAAACCAGACCCTTCCCGGGATGGATTAGTTTTGACAGTTTGATTTATGATCCTTGGATTTCCCCACGTATTTAACGTCCTCAGCGCGGTGCTGAGTCATCAGTGGTGATTCGAAAAGGGCGACTTTGACGTGCACGTTCCCCCCCTCCCTACGCGCTGTTCGAAAGCGTCCTTTTCGAATGGGCCCCAGACAAACACACAAACAAAATGGACGCGATTTGAATTTTATGTATGTAGATTCCGAATGATGCACGCGTCATCTAACGATAATCGTTTCGTTCGATTGCTACTTGATTCTACGCGGCATCTGCGTTGCCAGAACTGGTTAGCAATTAACGTAATGAAATGACCGTTTGGGGTTTTCCTTGGATCGACCGAATTAAATGTGCTTTTTTTTAGTAATTTACCTTAAAACTCACATTCACTATTCGTAAAGTTCTGTTTTTTTTTTTGGTTTCATGAAACCCAAAAAACAAACCCAATGAAACATTCGATTCGATCTGAACTCGAAAATGTTGAAGATTTGTACTCGAGAAAACGTAGGACAAATTTGGGAAGACGACCTCGGAAAAAGTTATAAAATATGATCAAGAAAAATGAAAATTTAGAAAATTTGTACTGGGAAAACTTGAAAGTTTGCGAATGGACCCTGAGCTTTTAAGTTCTCTTAATTTTCTAGGTTTTCCAGGAATGGAGGTACCCCGTTTACTGAATTTTTCAATTTAAAACACATTACCTATGCGATATTGCGCTCAATTTCCCTTTTACTTCGGGAGTTGATTTTATTTGGCATGTTTTATCAATTGGGCGTCCGAGTTGGTCATTCTCCCCTCGACCTCTCCCTCCCCCCCCCTGTCCACATTGTGTCCGCAACTCAACCTATCCCCCCTACCCCCAACATGAGGATGTTTTTTTTAAATGGCCCCTAAGCAGTTATATTGATAATTCCCAATGGAGCGCCAGAGTACTGCAGCATCTCCCCTCGTTGCCCGTGGACATAATCATTAATGGGCCATCCGTAAATAAACGTGGAAAACCAAGGTGAGGATTTCAGACTTTTTTGTCATGAATTGACAAGAGGGACTTGAGCCGCACTGCAAATGCTGTTAAAAATTAAAAACATTGAGCTGTTGGCTCGTCTTTCCCCCCTCACCTTTCATTTTCCAAGGAAATAAAACGAAAAAAACCTAAACTTTCTAAGTTTAAAAACCAATAACCTTGAGCGGATTTTTTAAATCAATTGGCGTGTTAACTTTATACATGCACGGATAATACCGGACCCATTACACAAGGTGTCCCAATTTGAAGGAGACATTGAACCATCTAAAGAAACGATGGCGCTATTGTACGTAAATTAAGCCAATGTCAAAATTGTCTTCAATAGAACACTCTATTTGTTATTACATAGTCCAACACTAGGTAAAAATATCGCAAATAATTATTTGAAACAAATTAGTTTTTTCAGAATATTTACCTATCACATGCGCCAGCTTGTGACTTCAAAACACACAACTTTTGTCCAGAACTTTTGTTTTAGAACATGCTTATTTTCCGAGATGTTTCCGTGGCTTCTTTGAAATGGGACACCCGGGATAATATACGTTTTTTTTTTTAAAAAAAAAACTTAAACCTAAACGTAAAAGTTTAATTTAAAAATTAACGCTTTAAGCCATCAATAAAAATTATTATCACTGTCATAAAAGATATACTATTTGCACTGAATGTCCATACTGGTTTTTCGTATACTGTGGTCCCAGCCTCAGATTATCAGATCCTATTTGACAACGGGTTTTATCAATTCAAAAAAGAGAAATAGATGTCGAACAAGATCTTGTTTGCGAAAAATGAAAAAAATACATTGGTCATTATTGAGAAGTTGGTATTGACAACAACTTCATGAATTTCGCCGTCAAAATAACCCTGCTTAATTAATACATGTACATAGTTGAACCTTACTGGTATATTTAGTATACAACTTAAATATCACAAATTCAACGTTGTTTGAACTTCACAGTTTCAGATTTCTCAATTTTTAGAATTTTGGAATGTTTGTGGATCTTGTAAATTATGATCGAGGCATTTGTATTTTGGGGATGGAATCCAAGTCTAAATAAATATTCTATGAAAACGATATACAAGGTCTCATAGCTTTCTATTGGAATCTTAGTGATACGGTATTTATGATGGTAGCACATAGGCATTTTTTTAAACTTTGAAGGCGCTACTGTATAACAGAACGAATCCCCTATCATATTTACTATACCGCACTTCCCAACAAATTTCAGCAAAACAATTTCCCCATTGACACAACTGAAACAATTAAAAACATAGAGCTTGCTGATCATGCTTAATAAAAAGCGTGTATCAGCATTTCTAATTTTACTTGTAACTAATATTGTTTTTCTTATATTATTTGCAGATGAAGGCAGAAGAGAATTACAATGACAGGAAATGTTACAGCAGGCAGAGCACTAGCACTGCCTTTCAATTTGGTGGTCCCATAGGGGTTACTTTAATTATGGTCGTTGTTCCAGTTTTAATTTTAAGCGTTAATCAACTTTGCAACAAAGTAAGCTATTTTATTGTTATCTCGATCTTAGTTTTAGTATAATCTCATCCGATTTATTAAAATCTGAACTACACACAAATTATATCACAAGAATATTTAAGCACCTATTGGATGGCGCTAATGATTTGAACGCCTGTGATTGTTCAATGGTATTTATGACTTTTTTGTCAAATGACATTTGCACAGTTTATTAACAGTTTTGATTTGATACATTGCAGAATTTCAAAGTGACTTATTTTAAAATATTAGATAAATACACAGGAAATCTACTGATATGAACTTAAATATTTTCGAATTATTTTTTTACAGCAAATTTTCGAAAAGTTATATCATTTGAAAACAATTTACCATATAGGATGTTTGTTTTTTCTTCAGGACAGCTGCACACTGTTAAGAATACCACCTTTCCCTGCAAATGCCCAAGCTTACTTTGACATTGAAGCAGTTTGCATCTTTTCGGGATGGATGATATTCCAAGCTATATTATTTTCACTGCCATTTGGAAAAGTTGCTGAAGGACAGCCAATTCCTAATGGGAAAAGACTGCGATATCGATTAAATGGTAATTAATAATTTTTTTTGTAAAACCCCATATTAACAAAAATATGCACTTTTTTAGTCGTATAATAAATTTTTTCATATAAAGTATTAAATGTTTCAATTTGACATACAATACTTGAAACTTGCCCGGCATCGCCCATATATTTTCAATTGTCCGGCATCGCCCGAACGTTTCCATTCGTCCGGCATCGCCCGGACGTTTTCCGATCGTCCGGCATCGCCCAGACGTTTCCGATCGTCCGGCATCCCCCTGACGTTTCCAATCGTCCGGCATCGCATGGACATTTTCAATCGCCCGGACGTTTCCAATCGTCCGGCATCGCCCGGACGTTTCCAATCGTCCGGCATCCCCCAGACGTTTCCAATCGTCCGGCATCTCCCGGGCGTTTCCAATTGTCCGACATCGCCCATACGTTTCAAATTGTCCGGCGTCCCCCGGACGTTTTCAATTGTCCAGCGTCGCCCGGACGTTTCCGTTTGTCCGGCATTGCCCGGACGTTTCCAATTGTCCGGCATCGTCCGGACGTTTCCAATTGTAAGGCATCCCCTGAACGTTTCCAATTGTCGGGCATCTCCCGGACGTTTTCAATTTTCCGGCACCACCCATACGTTTCCATTTGTCCGACATCTCCCGGACGTTTCCGATTGTCCGGCATCGTCCGTACGTTTCTAATTGCCCGGCGCACCCCCCCCCCCCGGACGCTTTCAATGGGCTGGCGTGGCCCGGACTTTTCCACTCGTCCGCCGCCGGCCGGACGTTACTTTCCAATCGCCCGGCGTAGCTCGGACGTTTCCAATCGTCCGGCATCGCCTGGACGTTTCCAATTGTCCGGTGGCCCCCGACGTTTTCAGTTGTCCGGCGTTCTTCGGACATTATCAATTCTCTGGCATCGAGCGGACGTTTTCAATTGTCCGGCGTTCTTCGGACGTTTTCAATTGTCCGGCGACGCCCGGATGTTTTCATTTGTCCGGCGTCACCCGGACGTTTCCATTTGTCCGGCGCCGACCGGACGTTTCCAATAATTGTCCGGCATCCCCTTGACGTTTCCAATTGTCCCGGCATCGCCCAGGCATTTTTACTTGCCCAGACGTTTTCAATTGTCCGGCGTCGCCCGGACATTATCAATTGTCTGGCTTCGCCTGGACGTTTTCATTTGTCCGGCGTCGCCCGGACGTTTCCATTTGTCCGGCGTCGGCTGAACGTTTCCTATAATTGTCCGGCATCCACTTGACGTTTCCAATTGTCCCGGCATCGCCCTGGCGTTTCCTATTTCCCGGAATCTCCCGGACATTTCCATTTGTCCGGTATCTAATGGACATTTTTCATTGTCCGGCATCGCCCTGACAAATTCAATTGTCCGGCATCGGCCGGACATTTCCATTTGTCCGGCATCATTCTGGCAAATTATTCTGGCCTGACATCGACCAGATATTTCTACAGCATTCGCCTGGAGGAATTGTCTACCGAATGCAAGACGAGGATGCTGACCTATACGCCAATTTGCTCGGTAGCAAGGGGAAAGCTGACCAATATTTTTCGGGAACGTCTTATGACAGTTATTAGGGAACATCCGGGGAATGCTGGGCAAGTTGAACTATCCGGGCGTTGCCGGACAATGAAAATATCCGGGCATTGCCGGGATATGGGCATGCAGGAAGGATTCAAGCATTAGAAGTCTTTATTTGCTAGTAATTAATGTGAAACTTGTAATTATTTAATGAAATGTCTAATGAAACATGGGCTCCATGAGTATGCAAAAATTATAAAATACAAATACTGATAATAATAATTATTTATGAAAAAATATATGTAAAAATTAAAGGTCTAAAATATGAATTTTTTAAAATTTGTATAACCTTATTGCATGTGATACATATAAGATGTTGTTTTATATATTATATACATGTTGATAAATCTATAATTTATATTTATTGTACATTTATTGTTTCCAATTTTGACTTTTTATCTTTATATATTTTGTATAATTTCATCACATGCTTTTTTATATTTTTCTCATATTAATTTGAATATGGGAAACCCCCTAATTATTTATTATTTACTTATGTTACAAGTACGTGAGAATGCATGCTTACAGAATAGAAGAAGTTAACTAAACTTAAACACATCTTTACTTGGTATATATTAAGGTTTTTTGAGAACTTTATAAAATGTGCTATATTCATGAGGTCTTTAGTAAACTTTATAAAAATGTATTATTTATCGATTTTATAAAATCCCTTATCCGCAATATTAACATTCTTGAACATGCGTTACTTTCAATGAAGGAGTATTATATTACAGTACCTATTATATATACACTGTAGTACGCTCAATTTGTCAACCACATGCATGTTCTTTTTCATAACATTTAAAGTTCTCACGTTTATCTAAAAAAATTGGGAAAAATTGAAAACTTGCCAACTTCATTTTGTTTTTAAAATTTAAATAAGATAATTTTTCAAGTTTATAAAAGTATCGATTGCAAAGTTTTCTCACACAAAATTGATGGTACATTTAAATTGTATATCTAGATGACTTGATCTATAATGCCCCAATTTCATAGACTGGAAATAACAGATTTATCTGCATGGTGATTAAATTGAATTTGAGTGATATACCGACTCTTATACCAAATTAACGTTGCCAACAATTGAAAACACTGTCAATTACAATATGCAAATAGCTGATAATGTTTTGTTCATCCACTATGCAATTTTTTCTAATTATACGCATTTCTATATACATGCATGGTTGCATTTTCTAAATTAATTTACCACCTGTACATGCATCTAAATAACTGACATGTACATCACCTAGCTGGATCAGGTTTAAAAATCTTACCTATAACCAGCTCACTCAATTAAATGTAAATTAAATTTAACATTTTCGTTGACATAAATCCAGTGGGAATGTAATGACATTATTTGCCCTATTATATATAACGTTGGCCTATAGTTTTACCAGTCATAAATATACATGTATATAGCTCGCATTTTCTGTAATGATAATAACTACTTGACTTGGTTTATTTTCAGGATATTTAGCATTTCTCCTTTCAATTGGATTTATTGCAATGTTGGTTATATTTGATTATCCTGTGTACAAGATTTACGACAAATGGCTAGCAATACACGTCACCTCCTTGATCTTCTCCTATGCATTCGCTGCTTTTCTGTATATAAAATCTCACTTTGTACCCAAATCGCATTTGAGTATTTATGGAAACACTGGTACGTGAAATTTTAATTTCATTTTTGCAATACCCTTTTTATTGTACAAGTTGAAATGTTCCACAAAAGACTTTTTGTTTCTCATAATTCAGAAGGTTTTGAAGTTATAATTATTGTTTTATGGGAAAAGTAGTGTTTTGATTCAATATATTAAATCATATACTGCATTTTTACATTTTGTAGTAAAAAAATATATTAAAGCAGGGTACCCCCGACCTGGAAAACCTGGAAAAGTCAGGAAAGAATGACCGATTTAAAAAAAGTCAGGGAAATTTAACATGATAATGTGGTCACGATCCAAAATTAATACTTATGTGTGGTTATCTCTCGGCTCATTTTCAAACTTTTAAAAAAACTATGTACAATTCATTTGCAAAATTGTCAATATAATTTCGGAGGACAAATCAACTGTTTTCGAGTTCAGATTTGTAACATTTGCAACTGTTTCCGAGGACAAATTTGCAGATTGCTCGAACTTCTTGTTTCACAAATTTACAAGATTTCCAACCTTTTCCAGTACACATGTGCCAAAATTTTCGAGTACAAATTTGTAAAATTTTATACAGTTTCCGAGGAGAAATTTGCAAAATTTTCCACAGATTCTGATGATGAAATTCGAATTTTTAAGTGATCGGTAAAATAAATACTAAAATAACGACATCGACAACCAAATTGCTTTAAAAATAGCGACGTTTTGGCACCATGTGGCTTTATTCAAGATTTCTATTAAAAAAAAGAACACAATGCATGCAGCGAGATACGATATATATATATATATAGGATCACAATTAACAATACCTATGACACGATACATCATGTTAAAATAAAATTAACTTTAAGGAAATAGGATAAAAATAAACCCATGAAACAAAGTGCACGCCTGACGCCTCACTGAGTATAACAAATATAAAACGTTAATAGTGAGGCCCTAAAACGAAAGAAAATACGGTGTGATTCATTTCATGATTTCATGACTTAAAGTCATGAAATCATGAAATGAATCGGAAAAGTCAGGGAAGTTGAAAATGAAATTTCTGGGGGAAACCTGTAAAAAAAAGAATACTGGAAGATACTGGCAGACAAATTTTCACTTAAATAAATTAAGTAAATATTTTTAAAAGATGTTATATTCATTATACGAGGTATATGTATAAGTATCAGTGTTAATTAGATTTATTTATCAAATCATTTAATTGATTTATGCTTTATTTATACGATACGAGCTTCTTACACTTCTTAACTTCTTGTTCAATACACTTATATAGGTATACTGTAAATGTTTATGAGACGCTAATAATACAACAATTAATTGCATCATCTTTAAGAAAACTTAAATTAACAATGCAGTGTTCTTCTTTCAAAGGTAATGCCTTATATGATTATTTCATGGGTAGAGAATTGAACCCTCGAATAGGTAAATTCGACATTAAGGTATTTTTCGAGTTACGCCCTGGATTAATTGGTTGGGTAAGACAATAGGGTTGTGACATCAAACTATATGCTTATAGTGGGAGCTAATATTTTGTTTTCTTCATAACAGATTGCCATCAACATAGCATTTCTTGTCAAGGACTTCAAGGAACACGGTTACATTAATATCACACTATTATTTTGCTGTTGTGGGCATTTTATTTATGTTTGGGATGGATTGTACTTTGAGGTATGGTACAAGGCGGCTTGACATCTAAAGAACTTATACATGTATTATGCTCTTTGGTTCATTGATATGTACAAATATAAAAAATTTTTTTGAGTGTCGCAACATGCGATTGAGTATCATTGGAAAACAGATTTCAAATTCATAATGGCAATATAAGGCTATAGATTTATCATGAGAGACTACGGAACATATTCATCGAAGCCAAAGTAGTAACATATAGAATTGATATTACCGTATATACATGTATGTCGCACCCTCGCTTCAGAAGTGACACAACTATACAAATGTTAATTTCTAGATTTCAGGATTAAGACGGTATAAAATCAAGCGAAATGAGCTCTTTATTCAGCAAAAAAGCACATAGCTTATGCATAGATTGTCATCAGCCATTAAAATAACCCTTTTCTCAAAATAAAAATTGTTGAGCTATGTATAAATGTACTGTATAATGTATATATCACTTTTGAAGCGAGCAAGGGTGCGATAGATTGCATTGGCGGCCAATGTATTACCGAAAACGAGATCTTCTAATGATTTTGATTTCTGAAAAAAATATACCATCTCATGTATACGGTACGTGATACACATGTGTATTTTCCAAACCTTACCTTCAAATTTGCATGAGAAATTTGGATTTTAAAACTAATAACTGATTAATTCGAAGAACGTTGCTAAAACATGCTACTGATGTATAATTGAATAATAGGTGGAAAGGCATTGAAGTATATCTTTAGTGACCTTTGTGGACTTATGGTAAATGAAACCAACTTTAGGTAGGAACTTCCCATAAAGAATACCGTTCTTTCTAAATGTTATGTGAAAAACCTATTTTAACATGACTCTTTGTGTATTAATGCTATCAGCTGATATTTAAGTATAAATAAAGCATGTGAAATTTCTTGTATTTCAGGAAGCAGTTCTTACTACAATGGACATTACAACAGAAGGACTGGGTTTCATGCTGGTCTACGGGGATTTAACATTTGTCCCATTTCTATTCACGATGACACCAAGATTTTTATTAGAAAATCATTACGAAATACCGCTCTATGCCCTTTTACCTATCATTTCCATAACTTGTAAGTTATTAAATTTGCTACAACACTTTGCTACAAATTTGAAGTAAAATGTTAACTATCATATTATAATAACAATATATTTTTTTAGGTCTTGGTTATTACATATTTAGAGTGGCAAATTCTCAAAAACATGATTTTCTACGCGATCCCAAGTATGCAGCTGACAAGGGTATGTATGCAAATTCAAGGAGTAGATAGAAACATTCACAGGTAATAATCATTTAACAAAGTTATAAAATGCCTTGAAATTTAAAACCTACAATTAGAACTTTGTTATTTACAATAAAGATCGCTTGTTAATTGTTTCTTTTGATCAAAATCATGGCATTCTACAGAAATGCCAATTATTTTGTTAATAAAATAAAATGTTGATGATCTTTTAGTACTTGATAATTTTTTTTGTGACATTAAAATATGTTGGCGTGGTGACGTCACGTGTCTGCCCAGGCGGAGGTAGACAACTGGAAAGGTGCGCATCACGCACCTATGGC
>JAQGBX010007721.1:0-11153 GCA_034698745.1 Megaphyllum sjaelandicum | reverse complement strand
AACAAATTCAACATTTGTACAAGAAACGGAAATTGTGCTAGCCTTTGTACATCTTTTAAAAATAATTACAATTTTGTCAATTTATTGAAATATGGTCAGGAAAAATTGCCATAATGGTCAGGAAAAGTCAGGCAATACCAATCTATAAAATAACTGGCAACCCTGTGAAAACGATGTGTCAAAAAAGTTGTTACTAGATTGTAAATATTGGCAAGTGCTTTGTACTCATTCTTGAAATTTTTGATTTTTCTAGGATCGTTCAAGAGCAGCCTCGACAGAGCAGTAACACGGCGAGCATGGCCAAAGACTGCTGCCTGATAGCCCTTTGCGTGTCCTTGTGTTGCTGTTGTATGGATTGCTGCGATTAAGAAAAAACTGGGCCGCTCCGTGCAGGACCCCCACCTTGCCAGCTAAAAATTGTGGACACCTTTTTCGTAAAACATTAGACTTATTAGTAAAGATTTTCTTCTCTAACATTCCTTCGAATCATCTAGTCGCCACCCCCGAGGATGCGATTTTCGTCGGACGAAGATATGGACGCGCGACAGGACAGCTATATTCACGCACTTTGAACTATTCTATTCTCTTCGACGCGGTTTCCGGCCATGGACGTGTGGTGTATCCGTAGTCAGCTCAGATTTAACAGTATAATATTATGGTACCCTCGGAACAACGGTTTTTTCTTCTTTAGAGTTGTTCCACCCTTTCGGTAACAAATTTAACACACAATTTTTTCAAGGGCAACTAAACTCGTAATGCTAGGTATTTTTTTTTAAAAAAACAAGTGGTTCTTCCTCAAATTGAAGTACTCGCTCAAAATATTTTTCTACCCCCGAGGAGGATTTGTGTCGTATAAGCGTTTGTCACGGAGTTTTGAAAAAACTTTGCATTTCTTCATTAATTTGGAAAAGAATTTCAGAATCGGTACGAAAAATGGAACGCGGCGTAATGGAAAACTTGAATTGCGTTCTACCAGACGTTCCGGAACGTTGAGCTCCACCAGACAGAATGTTCTTTGTATTCTAGCAGACGGATCATTTTCGCATTCTACCAGACGGAACGTTGAGTTCCACCTGACAGAATGTTCCTTGTATTCTAGTAGACGGAACGTTCCTGCATTCCGCCAGACAGAATGTTCTTTGAAATCTAGCAGACGGAACATGTTCCTGTTCTGCCAGACGGAACGTTCCTGCGTTCCGCCAGACAGAATGTTTTTTGAAATCTAGCAGATGGAACGTGATCCTGTTCTGCCAGACGGAACATTTTCGCATTCTACCAGACGGAACGTTTCTGGCGTTCTACATGCGGAACGTTCTCCTGTTCCGCCAGACAGAATGTTCTTTGAAATCTAGCAGACGGAACGTGTTCCCGTTCTGCCAGACGGAACGTTGAGTTCCACCAGACAGAATGTTCTTTGCATTCTACCAGACGGAACGTTCCTGCGTTCCGCCAGACAGAATGTTGTTTGAAATCTAGCAGACCGAACGTGATCCTGTTCTGCCAGACGGAACGTTTTCGCTTTCTACCAGACGGAACGTTTCTGGCGTTCTACATGTGGAACGTTCTCCTGTTCCGCCAGACGGAACGTTGAGTTCCACCAGACAGAATGTTCCTTGTATTCTAGCAGACGGAACGTTCCTGCGTTCCGCCAGACAGAATGTTCTTTGAAATCTACCAGACGGAACGTTTCTGGCATTCTACATGTGGAACGTTCTCCTGTTCCTCCAGGCGGAACGTTCTAGCGAACCATCGGACGAGGGAACGTTTCTTCGTTCTCGTAGAGGGACCGATCTCACGTTTTGAGAGTAATATTTTTTTAAATGTTTCTTTATAAAAATTAATGAAGAAATGCGAGGAATTTGTAAGCCTCGGAATAAATGCTGCGACAAGAATCTAAATTTAGAAGAATACGAATGGTTTCCGATCAAAAATGTCGTTTGTGGGCGATGTTGTTTCCCGAATTTCTAGCATCACGGGTTGCAGGGTTTACGGCGCTCCCCAGATTCTTTTTTAAGCAATTTTTGTATTTCTTTATACACATCAACACTCAATTTTCTCTGGATTCTCTTTTCTTCTTTCTACCTGATGATGACCGAATTTCGGTGAAAACTTGCGAGGAATGAAATTAGGGCCAAATGCTCGCTCGCTCTCGTTACTGTGTAAATATTGTTCATTTTAACGGTGCGGGAATCTCGCTCTTGCTCCTAATTTAGCGAGAGTTTGCGTTTGCACCGATTTGTAGAAAATAAATTTTACTAGTATTTATAATCGTGAACCATGTTGGGAATTTATGCGCTAATTTTATGAAATTCATGCAAAATATGCATCGTTTTGCTTCCGAAGTGACACGCAACTTAACTCTTTTCTAGATTCGGTAGAAATGTCACGACTTAAATTTTTGTTTATTTTTCAAAGTTTGCGACTTTTTCCTATCTTAATTTTACGTTATTGTTTAAAACTTGTAGATCGATTCGTGGACACTCTCCTGTATCAATTTCACGAAACTTCTGGAGCTAAATTTTCCAAATGTTAGTTAAACAATTTCTCACCTCGATTTTACGTCGTTTTTCTCAGTATATTTTTTCAAAATTCACAAAATTCTTCCTAGGTGAACTTTTTCAAAAACTTTTAAAACATTTTCAATTGCTTCAATTTTGCTAAGTATAGGATTCTTCGTAGCCATACAAAAATGGAGTCCTCAATATTTTCCTAAAATTGAACTCTCCCCTTAATTACTTACCCCCTGTCCGCATTGTGTCCGGTCAATCAGGACATCCCATAAAACGTAAATTTCGGTCTCTGAAAAGGTTGAGATCTCATTTTTCCAATATGTCTTCAGAATCTGTTGGAAATTTTGCAAATTTCCACATCGAGTCCATGACTCAACCAATGACCCACCCCCTACATGAGGACTTAATTCCTATTTGAATGCCTTTTTTGACTCGCCCATGTGTACATTACAGTAAAACCAAGAGTGACCACCAACAAAAAATGCTATGTTAGTCATTGTAAACAGGTGGTCACTATACAAAGAATGCCTAAATTAAATTAAAATAATGAAGAAAAACCAAAAAAGTACAGAATCATCATGTCCAAGGGATAAAGCAAGATGTAATGTGACTCATCAGTTATCCGGTCACTTTTTAAGGTACATTGGCAATGTAAAAATTCCAAAAAAGACAACACGCACTGGTCACTGAATACACGATAGACAGGTGGTCACCGGTCACAACACGGAGAATTTTTACGAAGGAATTAATTGTACCCTAGAAAAAAAGAATACACTAAAAAGTGGTCAACATTAACAGGTGGTCACTATTCCAGGTGTACTGTTCAATGAGACCTGGAAAAGTGACCACCTGTTTATGTTGACCACTTTTTAGTATATTGTTTTTTCTAGTATACAATTTCCAGCATAAAAATTCTTCTCTGTATAGTGACCATTTTTACATTGTCAGTGTACTCTATAAAGTGACCAGATAAAAATGAATCACATATACATCTTTCTTTTAATCCATGGACATGCATGATTCTGTACTTTTTTGGTTTTGTAGTTTTTTACTACATTTATTACAGTCTAGCTACGTGTATAAAGTGCAGTGCACATGTTCATTATTTTAACGTTATTCACGCATTCTTTGTATAGTTACCACCTGTGTACAGTGACCAACATAGCACTTTTTTTTGGTGGTCACTCTAAACAGGTTTCACTGTATTTGAATGTCATCTTTTTTGACTCGCCCCTGTACAGTATCTCTAAAAATGACAGTTATATATGAGCGTTCCTTGTCGGTTTGAGATGATGATGATGATGATGAATGTTAACTCCTTTTTAACGGAGGGCTCACTATTGAGCCAGTAAGCACCTATGTGCTTCTCAGGGTATGGCAGGTGTACCCTGCTGCAGCCTCGAGTCCTTAAGCCGAAGCGCTTTAGCTTCGTGTTAGACCGCCCGAAGGCTTCTGTCCCAAATTCTTTTAAGATGGCGTCTGCTGAAGTGGAAATAAGTGTTCGCGATTCAACAAACCTCGACTTCGATTCAAGTTCTTGCAATTCGGACGAATTGAATAAATCTACTTGCGGTGATAATAAATCGAAAGAAGAAAGATGGCCAGTGCTCGTGGTCAACAAAGATCATCCAGTGAAAAGAACAAACGAGAAGACCTACGACAAAAGTAAGTCACACCAACTTCATGTTTATGTTTAGAAATCAAGTTGGAATGTGTGTTTAATTAATGAACACTTTACACGTTTATACGTTTTAAAACGTGTTTAATAAACGTTTCTTCGATGTGTTCGACATGTCGCGAAACACAGTTCGTGTTCTAAATATTTTTTAGGGATCAACTTCATTGAAAGTGTCGTCCAGCAGCCACAAGTTTTTGGCTTAATTTCCTAACTTTTTCTTAATTTGTCATATTGTTTGTATAACTTGACCGGAACCGGAAGTTGTGTCCGTGTGTGCATTTCCGGTTTAGGTTTTGTTGCTTATTTATAGGTGTCAAGATGTAAGGAACTATATGCCTTTTTATTGAATTAATTCGATATGTGTTGACTTTAAAAAGTGGGAGGGGCTGGCTCGTGAACTGACCATGCAGTGACCACCACCATTTCGGGAAGTTTTTCGGTTGGCAGGACACTGTCCGCACTACTGTCAGTGTCTGTGATAAGGTTACCTGCCACCAAGTTTTTTGGCAGGACACTGTCCACGCTCTATAATGCCATGACTTTTAGGATGAATTACGCTGTCCTCACTTTTTATCCGCGGGACACTGTCCGCACTACTGTCACGACGTTTTTGGCTGAACACTGTCTGTGATAAGGTCACCCAAGCGTAACGCCAAGTTTTTTGGCTGGACACTGTCCACGCAGTGACCACCACCATTTCGCGAAGGGTTTTTTATTTTTCGCTTGGCTGGTGACACTGTCTCGGGTTTTTACTCGACAGTATACTGTTCGTGCTTATACTCCAGCTGACGAGAGTTGCGGGTTATAGACACTGACTGACCAGTGGTCAGCGAGGCGAAAACGTCGTAACGATTTTGGCCGTACGTGTTAGTGTCACCGAGCTAGAAATTGGTTTGGGGGGACACTGTCCGTACTACTGTCTCGACGTCTTTAGCTGAACACTGTCTGTGATAAGGTTACCAAATTTTTTGGCTGGACACTGTCCACGCTCTATAATGCCATGACTTTTTGGATGAACGCTGTCCTCACTTTTTATCCGCGCTAGACAGTGCTCTTGCCAATGTCGTACGTAAAGTGTTTGACTGGACACAGGACACTGTCCATTGAAATGTTGGACAATATTTTATCCAACAAAATTTTCAAGCGTTTGACTGGACATTCGCGCCACTGTCACGACGTCTTTGGCTAGACACTATCCACGTTACTGTCACGACGTTTTTGGCCGGACACTGTCCATTCAAGTGTCAGCGAGCTTTTCAGGTGTTTGACTGGACACTGCCTCACGCAACTGTCACGACGTCTTTGACCGGACACTGTCCATTCGAATATCAGCGAGCTATTCAGATGTTTTGACTGGACACTGCCTCACGCTACTGTCACGACGTCTTTGACCGGACACTGTCCATTCAAATGTCAGCGAAGATTTTAAGATGTTTGACTGGACACTGCCTCACGCTACTGTCACGACGTTTTTGACCGGACACTGTCCATTCAAATGTCAGCGAGCTTATCAGATGTTTGACTGGACACTATCCACGTTGCTGTCACGACGTTTTTGGCTGGACACTGTCCATTCAAATGTCAGCGAGCTTTTGAGATGTTTTACTGGACACTGCCTCACGCAACTGTCACGACGTCTTTGGCTAGACACTATCCACGTTACTGTCACGACGTTTTTGGCTGGACACTGTCCATTCAAGTGTCAGCGAGCTTTTCAGGTGTTTGACTGGACACTGCCTCACGCTACTGTCACGATGCCTTTGGCCGGACACTGTCCATTCAAATGTCAGCGAGCTTTTTTGAGGTGTTAGACTGGGCACTGTGTCACGCTACTGTCACGACGTCTTTGGCTGGACAGTGTCCATTCAAATGCCAGCGAGCTTTTCAGAAGTTTGACTGGACTCTGCCACACGCTACTGTCACGACGTCTTTGGCCGGACACTGTCCATTCAAATGTCAGCGAGCTTTTCAGATGTTTGACTGGACACTGCCACACGCTACTGTCACGGCGTCTTTGGCCGGACACTGTCCTTTCAAATGTCAGCGAGCTTTTCAGATGTTTGACTGGACACTGCCACACGTTACTGTCGCGACGTTTTTGGCCGGACACTGTCCATTCAAATGTCAGCGATGATTTTAAGATGCTTGGCTGGACACTGTCCACGCTACGTACTATCACAAGGTCTTTGGCTGGACAATGGCCGTGGTACTTCGGTAACTTTTTTTAACTGGACACTGTCCGACAATAACGTCAAGATTTTGACTGGGCACTAATGTACGTATCTTCGACTGGACACTGTCCATACTAAGTGTCTGGTCACTCAATGGCCTTAGGTAACCTAATAGCGTTTTCCAGAGATATATGAGCATTTTTTACGCCAATTTTTTTATTTGTTACTTAATTCGCATTGATTAAAAATTACCCGTTTAAACATAGGCCTACTTAAGTTTACAGAAAAATGTATCTGAATAATGATCAGTTAATTTTTCAAACTTTTCTAGTCAAATTTTGGAAAACGTTTCGTAGTTTTTTTTTTGTTTTTTTTAATATTTTAATTTTTACGAAAGATCTCCTGGAAAACCTGGAAATTAAGTCGGGGAACTTGAAAATGTCCGAAGATTAAGTAAGGGAAGAATGACTTATTTTGAAAAAAATTCAGGGAAATTGAAAATGAAATTTCTGGGGGAACCCTGTAGGGGGCCATCCAGAAATGATGTCACGGCTTTAGGGGGTGGGGGGTGTGCTGGATTTGTGACAAATCGTGACAATAGAGGGGGGGGGGGTAAGACAGTCAGTGTGATGTCACGTTTAATCCAATGTTTCGTGTAAATTTATTTTGAAATAACATTTAATAAACAGGAAGTATGGATGAGTCTATAGCAAAAAGGGTGGCTGCTATGATAATACAGTAAAACCTGTTAAGAGTGACCATCAAAAAAATGCTATGTTGGTCACTGTACACAGGTGATCACCATACAAAGAATTCCTGAATTAAATTAAAATAATGAACATGTACACTGTAATACACGTATACTAAAAAACCACAAAACCAAAAAAAAAAAAATTACATCTTGGACATGATGAGCTGCATCATGTCCAAGGGTTAAAGCAAGATGTAATTCGTGACTCATCCGTTATCTGGTCACTTTATAAGATACACTGACAATGTAAAAATTTGCAAAAAAAAAGACAACACACACGTACTGGTCACTGTACACGATAGACAGGTGGTCAGTGGTCACTATACGGAGAATTTTTATGAAGGAAATGTACGCTAGAAAAAATACACTAAAAAGTGATGGTCAACATAAACAGGTGGTCACTTTTCCAGGTTTTACTGTACTTCTACGTGGTTTGCTCAGGGCCCATTTTCCGAGTAGAAATTTGCAATAAAAAAAATTCCACATTTTCCGAGTAGAAATTTGCAATAAAAAAATGTCCACATTTTCCGAGTATGCAAGTTGAAAAATGCGCTTTTGTGAGCCCGTGTGTCCTAGTTGTTACGTCATCTGAAATCGGATCGATATTTCTCGCGTTTTCTCGTTGGCTAATATTTTATCTCGTACATTACACACATTTTGGTCGACATTTTAAGCCGAAAACTAGGCCTAATGTAAACATATATCTATTTTTCCGATGATGAATTTCTCCTGAATCGTGTTTTTTGGTCAAATCTCGTCGTTGCTCAGTGTGTTTGCCTCTCTTCGAGGGGCAGCTAATCCAAAAAGCGACTCCATTTTTCTCATCTAGTCTTTAGCGTTTTTATCGACTCTCTGAGTGAAAAGTAAGAGCAAATTATGGCTCGAGATACGATATATTTGTGTAATTTCCGCGTTTCGGTGGACGGGGAATGGCTTTGTTTGAAGGAAATCACCGATGTCCAGTTCGATGTACCTCAAATCGAAATGCAGATCAACCATCACGAGGGTAAGATCAAATACAGGCCAGAAAATGCCTCGAATGTGCAAAATGATCTTACGAGTTGGGATGAAACCGGGTTTGGGAAAGTCAGGGAAGAATGGCTCGTTTCGTAAAAGGTTACGGGGAAAAAGATTGAACAGCGGTTGACCACAGGCCAAAAATGCCTCGAATGTGCAAAATGATCTTACGAGTTGGGATGAAGCCGGGTTTGGGAAAGTCAGGGAAATTGAAAATTTTCAGGAAAAGTCAGGGAAGAAGAGGGTAGGATAAAATAGCCGTTGACCAGATGCGTCAAATGTCGAAAAGAATCTTACGAGTTGGGATGAAACCATGCAGGTTTGGGAAAGTCAGGGAAATTGAATTTTTTTTGGAAAAGTCAGGGAAGATCAACCATCACGAGGGTAAGATGAAATAGAGGTTGACCACAGGCCAAAAAATGGGTCAAATGTGCAAAATGAACTTACGAGTTGGGTTGAAACCGGGTTTGGGAAAGTCAGGGAAATTGAAAATTTCTGGGTAAGATAAAATAGCACTATCCTGAATTCGGTTGATCACTGGCCAAAAAATGCGTCGAATGTCGGAAAGAATCTTACGAGTTGGGATGAAACCGGGTTTGGGAAAGTCAGGGAAATTGAAATTTTTTTTGGAAAAGTCAGGGAAGAATGGCTCGTTTCGTAAACGGATGCGGGGAAATTCAACGCAGTCGTGACTCATGCTGATCCAAAATTACTGAAATACTTCCATACGTGGTTACATCAGGGTACATTTTCTGAATGAAAATTTGCGAAATTTTCCACATTTACCGAGTGCAAATTTGCAAAATTCTGTGGGTTATCCGTGTACAAATTTGTAACATTTACTAGGTTTTTCGGTGCAAAATTAATACTTCCGTATACATCTTGATTAGCTAAGGGCCCATTTTCTGAGTACAAATTTGCAAAATTTTCCAAATATTCTGAAGCCAAATTTGCAAAATCTTCCACGTTTTCACTGTAAAAATGTGCAAAATTCTCTAGGTTTTTCCGAGTAAACATTTGCAAAATTTTCCACGTTTGCAAAATTTGCAAAATCTTCCACGTTTTCGGTGTAAAAATGTGCAAAATTCTCTTGGTTTTTCCGAGTACACATTTGCAAAATGTTCCAAATTTTACCGAGAACAAATTTGCAAAATTCTCTAGGTTTTCCGAGTAAGCATTTGCAAAATTGTCCACGTTTTACCCGTGGATAAATTTGCAAAATTCTCTTAAGTTTCTCCGACAACAAATTTGTAAAATTTTCCACATTTTTTCCGTGTACAAATTTTCACACATTTTCTATAGTTTTTCCCGAGTACAAATTTTAAAAAAATAAATTTCCAAGTCATTTTTTTTTTTTTTTGTTCAAAATTGTTGTTAGTGAATTTTGAAAAAAAACTTTTATATCGTCGAGTTTGCAAAATATGTCAATTTTTCCAC
This sequence comes from Megaphyllum sjaelandicum, assembly GCA_034698745.1. Taxonomy (NCBI): domain Eukaryota; kingdom Metazoa; phylum Arthropoda; class Diplopoda; order Julida; family Julidae; genus Megaphyllum; species Megaphyllum sjaelandicum. The sequence goes on along the minus strand of JAQGBX010007721.1, from coordinate 1,589 downwards.
ATTGACATTCTATAGGGTCAAGGGTCAAGGGTCTTGGGGGGATTAACCCCGTGAAATTAATGGCTCGTGATATTCTTTTGAAATGAGAAAGTATAAACTTTGAACTTTGCATTCTTCAAAATCTCCAACCCGGAATCGTGAAATTTTCCATCCAAATTTAGCTTTTTTTTTTAAAGAAAAAGCTTAATTTGGATGGAAAAGTTATCATTGGCGGAACCGGAAGTAGCCCCATCTCTTAAAATTTGATTCCCGTAACCGCCAAATGGTAATCGTTGGTGGAACCGGAAGTAGTTCCATAGCTCTTGTAAACCCCCAAATGGTAATCGTTGGCGGAACCGGAAGTAGCTCCATCTTTTGAAATTTGATTCCGAAAAACCGCCAAATGGTAATCTTTAGCGGAACCGGAAGTAGTTCCATAGCTCTTGTAAACCCCCAAATGGTGTATCGTGTCCGCAGACCGAGATCCGGTGGTCATCGAGCGGACGAATCTTCTGAGCATCTGCAAATTGGTGACCAAGGAGCTGATCGAGTCATCTCTGAAGTACGGCCGGATGCTGGACTCTGACCACGTGCCCTTGCAGCACTTCTTCATCGTCCTGGAGCACGTCTTGAGGCACGGATTGAGACGTGAGTGACCACTATAGAGTCCATCTTGTCCATGCCGAGTACTTATTTATCTAATCAGCTTCGTTTTTGTTGCATTTTCAGCTAAAAAGGGCCTTTTGGGTCCCAAGAAGGAACTCTGGAACGTGTTGGAGCTGGTGGAGAAGTTGATGCCCGAAGCGCAAGACATCACGTCCAGCGTCAGAGATTTGCCCACGGTCAAGTAAGTATGTTGTTACTCTTTGAAATTTCCTCGAAATACGGTGAAACCTGGAAAAGTGACCACCTTTGAATGGTGACCACTTTTTAGCGTATCGTTTTTTCTAGCGTACGTTTCCTTCGTAAAAATTCTCCGTATAGTGACCGGTGACCATCCGTGATCCGTCTATCGTGTACGTTGACCAGTGCGTGTTGTGTTTTTTGCGATTTTTACATTGCATGCCAGTGTACCTTATGGTGGTAAAGTGACTACCTGTGTACAGTGACCAACATAGTAGGCCTATTATTTTTTTGTGGTCACTCTTTTTTACATTGCCAGTGTACCTTATGGTGGTAAAGTGACCACCTGCGTACGGTGACCAACAGTATTATTTTTCGGTGGTCACTCTTTTTTTGCATTGCCAGTGTAACTTATGGTGGTAAAGTGATCACCCGTGTACAGTGACCGACATAGTATTATGTTTTGGTGGTCACTCTTAACAGGTTTTACTGTATATTTGATTTTTTTTAAAGTATTTTCGATATGTGATTTGATGTTGTTTTTCAGGACTCATTTGGGCCGCGCGAGGGCCTGGATAAGATTGGCCTTGATGCAAAAGAGGCTGGCCGATTACTTCAAATGTCTCATCGACCGAAAAGATGTTTTAACGTAAGTACAATACAATACAATACAATATTTATTCACAATATGTAACGTATGAATACAGAAAGTTATCCGTGTTATACGGATAATGCTTATAAAAGTATAAATAGGATAATGAGACAGA